>JBAMJV010012909.1:0-66006 GCA_037951105.1 Echinarachnius parma
CGTGTATACAAAGTGCGTACAGGGGGGGGGGGGGGGGAGGGGGTGTCAATTTCGGACCAAACATTGCATACATACTTTGTAGATGGCCCCAAACAAGAAATATGTCCAATGTAGATAGGCGACTTCTGCAGACAAGTTTCATCAAATTACTTTTCTCTTCAGGGAATCACTTGGTGGCCATTACAGGCAGGTTGGCTGCAGCTATGGACAGGTGGCAGCTAAGACATGACATATTTGACTGAAGTTTGAAATTCTTGATCCAGATGCACATTGATGTCTTTCAAAACACCTTGTGCACAGTGCATAATACAAACTGTTTCAGTGTTATACAGAGCACACACACGTGCAAATATTTCATTCCAAAGAATGTTTTTACAGATTAGTAGTAGGCTACTGGGCCATAAAGAATTATGATTAAATGTACAATCAATAGATTGATCAAGATTATTTTTGAATAATTGATTGAACATACCAATCAATAGTCTTGATGGTTCTTATTTATAGCTTTACAAAATGCACATTGTACATCATATGGATAGCTAAGACTAAGAGAGGATGATACATTTAATGCCCTTTCCTATAATTGGATGGTAATACTTTTCAAAGATGAGAACTAGTACTTTTACTGCTACAAATAAAATAATAATAATAAAGGCAATGATTGCAATGATTATGCACAATAATGATACTTATCTGTTCTTTTCTGTCCCATTTCTCTACAGTGGCAAGTCACATCGTGAACCTAAACAAAGGTGGATAACCTGTGTAATGTAGTGTGATTATAAGGTGCATATTCTGGAATTTATATACTCACAAATAGTATTTATAAATGTTATTGTACATACACTGTCAATGTTATCTCATTTGATGAATATGAATGCATTTATAAGAGTATTAATTGTCAAACAATATTTATTATAATATGTATTACAGTTCGACAGACTTTATTACAAACGTAACCTTACATCACCAAACGACCGTTATGTTGCGGTGGTAGTTTGTTTGTTATTAGCTGAAATAGTGAAACTTTATGTAATTCAGGATTGTGTTATTTCCTGAATGAGGGTATCTTAATCTACTTTTTGTGAAAATTTGAGCATCAGAATCATGTGTAAATATGATTTTCATTGATCATATTACAGGCGCTTGAACAGATGCCAAACTTTAAAGTGCCCATTTTTCTTAAGTTAAAGTTAAAGACCTTCCCATGCCAATGTTGGCACGTAAGGCGGCGCCTATCTCCGATTCATTAGCCCTAAATGTAGCGAAAGCTACAGAAGGGGGCCAGTCCTCTGGTAACTCGTGTGTTTAACTTTCCCTTCTCCATTCTATAAAATGCCGAGCGCCTGGCAGAAGGCAGAAGGTACCATTTTTAAAGTCTTTGGTATGACCCGGTCTGGGTTCGAACCCGGGACCTCCCATGCACGAGGCAGACACTCTAACCGCTAAGCCACCATGCTCGGTCATGCACGGCCCCCTTTTCTACCTAACTTTAAAACTACTTCAGCCATGTTCCAAATATTTGGTGCTAATTTTGAAAGGGTTGCTTAGCCCAAATATGACAGATTGTATACCATTTTAATGGTAATGACTTGTACTTGAATGCCATGTAAAAATCAGCACGATAATTTTTTCCCAACTTATTGGTCGTTTTGTGGTGGAAGGTCAGAAATGCAAGTTGGCTTAGTTGTGTTTGAGAAGTCAAATTATTGTATTCTATTCAAAATTATATCATCATGCAATTATATCTGTTTTACACTATAAATGTTATCTCATTTTATGAAAATTAATGCATCATTAAAAGAAAATTGATGATAAATTTGTATTACAGTTCACAGGAATTTGTCAGATCTCTTATGAGGGTTAAAGTTGTTTGAATGAAAGAAAGGAAAAAAAATATTGATAAACGATTGGTTTTTGTATTCAATTAGAAAGTATGATGTTCAAGAACAACTATTCCCCTGGATAAACACTGTAGAGCGAAAGCCTGTAACATACGCTATAATATATATTTGTACATACAAATGCTTTTTTTGAATCGCTTAACTTTTTTAAACCATTTTTTATTGTTGCAAGTAAATGCAGGTCTTGTAACCAAATTTCGTATTGAGAAATCATATTAAATCATTAATATGTATTCATCCCAGGAACATCTGATTTCCACAAAACCGTTTTGTATTTTATTTGGTACTTTTTTTTTTTAGCTATTTGGTACTTGAGCTACAGTGAACAATTTGAGCAGTTTCCTGGAGCTGTTTTAAACTGTGGAATGCTATTGTTCACATAATTTGCATATTGATACATATGTATTAAAATATACTTCACTCAGTTCACGGCACATTTAAAATAAAATATTCTTGTCATGTAATCTTTGACTCCCATTTGCCATTTCTACAGAGATGCTATTAATTTAATTGGGAAGGATAATAATAATAATAATATTGCATTTATATAGCGCTTTTTCCATGTCGAATGTTCAAAAGCGCTGTTCAAGTTCAAGTTATTGAAAGAGGTGAGTTTTCAATTGTTCTTTGAACAAATTGAATGAAGCTTGGTTGCGGAGTATCAAAGGTAGTTTATTCCAAAGTGTGGGTGCTGCGGAAGCGAAGGCTTTATCCCCAAGTGTGGGAAGCATCTTGGCAGTTGGATGGTTCAGCAGAGTGCCTTGTGAGGAGCGGAGCGAGTACCAGGACGGCTGGCTAATTGCAATAAGTTCAGTGAGATATAGAGGAGCCAGGCCATGAATACATTTGAAAGTGAGAATGAGAATCTTAAACTGGACTCTGGACAGGGATGAACAGGGATTGACTTGAATTCTATATTGTTTAGGCAATCAATTAAGTTAACTTGATAAATTGATAATGTGTGTTTAAATAGTATATGATACATCGATAGTATATTAAATGAACAGTATTTCTGTATCTGAAAGGTCTACATGTACATGTACGCTCAATTATCCGGTTTTAATAAAACTTTGATTAAAGCCAGGGTTGGCTCAATAAAAGTCAATGCATTTTTGTTTAATCACTGATTTAAATCACCTTCATAAAATGTGTTATGGAAATGTCATATTTCGTTTATATAAATAGATTGCGACACATTAGCCCCAATAAATCTGCTTGAAGAATGTAAAATAATACCAAAACCATTCTACTTGTTTATTATGCAGTATGTAATTAAGCTGATTAATATTTATAATGTCATAGTTACATAGATTATAGATTTTGTACATGTTAATTTTGTCAGATATTCTTTGAGATCCCTGTATGCCCAGAACAAAATGGTAAGGGACCAAATGTATTTAAATAGAGCTTGTATTTGATGTTTTGAATTATAATCAGAATAGCTGTAATTAAATGTATTTCTCTGTACAGGATACAGGAATGGGGATTGCAAACTTGTTTCATGGAATTGAAAAAGAAACAATAATTCAAATCGATTTAAATTGAAGAATAATAAATATGATTTTGTTTTTACCTTAATTTTCCTAATTCTGGGTTTTGAGCTTTTCAAATTGACATTGTATATTATGACGTTTTAAATCGTGATCATAGTTTTGATCGTATTGATATGTTGTTTGCTGCAATTACAAAAAATCCTCTAAAAAGTGATTTGGTACTAATTCGGATTTCCTATTTTCTTCATTGTCAAATGTTGTTTGTGATTGTAATGTTTTATTAATTTAAAGACACATTATTCTGTGCCATAGCGGTGTGTATATTAGTTAACTTTGACGAGTCACGAATGTAGATAATTTGCAAAGATCACAACCAATAAAATCATACAAATACAATAGTTGGCACGATTCTTTTGTTACGATAAATTTTAATGTACAGGATATAAGAGAATCCATATGATAAAACTGAAATAATCGTCAATGTTTTTATGTTCATAGTAATCAGTAATGTGGTGACATTTAAAAAAAAGAGACTAGTATGCTATTATGATATCAAACCCTTACAATGTTAATTTGAGAATAACTTTATGCCTATTATAAAACATTTTGATCAACATCATCATACTAAGATATAAAAAAAAGCATGGTGCTGAAGCACAACATATTTACAGGAATAAAAGTGGAGTGAGAGGATGAGAAATTGAGGGAGGATGTGAGCAGAAGGATAGAAAGAAAGTGGTATTGAGACAACATTCATTGAATAGTACCATATAATAAACACGAGAGAGGAAAGGAGTAAAACACCAAACTGGACACGCGGTTACGGGAATAATACAACTTAAATAATTAATCGTCACCAGTTAACTAACAATGTACATGTAATTCCAACGAGGCATATCTCAAAATGGTGATGCACGTTTTACAGACATGCATATGCACAAAGTAAATGTAATGTAAGGTTGTGTTGTGTTTTCAAGACTCTCTTAATACCTCCTTGAAAACAATCTATTTGACCAGCAGCAATCTGCATATCGTCCACACCACAGTGTCGAGACTCTTCTTCTCAACATCTCTAATTACATTTTGCAAGAAATGGACAATGGTAAAATTACTGCTCTAGTACTTCTCGATTTATCTTCCTGTAAACCATAACATCTTGCTGAACACTCTCACATCATTTGGTATAAAAGGGTCAAGCTCATAATGGTTCCAGTCATATTTGTCTGATCACCATCAGATTGTTTGTATTGATGATCATCAGTGGCGGATCTACGGGGGGGGGGGGGGGGGGGGTTAGGGGGTTAATTAAACCCTCCCTTGGGCTGCCAAGTGAAAATGTGATGTAGAAAACATCACTTCGCGGCTCGTGGACGATGCTCCGCATCGTCATTGGGTCAAACCCCCTTAGCAAAAAGACATCACTTACGGGGGTTCAAAATGGCAAAACAAATGCGTCAGCTTTTACAACGGACGTTTATGAGGTTTATGACCGTTTGTTAAGGCTTTTGAGCTGAATGATAGTTATCGTCATACTAAAGGGGCATTTAAACAAAAAATCTAACCCTATTTTATCCTTCTCTTACCATAAGCTAAACAGCACGGTAGAAGAGAAACGAGGAAGCTCCAAGTAATTTTGGTGGAGTTAGACACTTTCCCGGGGGAGGGGGGGGGGGGGGGGGGGTCTGTCCTCATAGAAAGGGGGGTATCATGCGTGACAAGAATTTGAGTAAAAAAGGGTGTTTTTTACGATCAGGCAAGTTACGTACGTATCTTGAATAGGGTCTCAAAATCACCAAAAATCAGGAAAAAGGGTATCTTTTCTGATGAGTTACGCATTTAGGGTCTTAAAAATTCATTTTTACATACTTAGGGTTCATTCAACACTAGAACAAGTTTTAGTCACCGTTTTGAGCTGAAATATCCACCAAATCCCGGTCCAAAACATCTCACACGTTCGCAAAGACAGCCCCTGGATTTATCCCAGTGTTTCGATCCCTGGATATCAATCTCATTAACATGAACGAGAGCTATCGCTATTTTTTTAGTAAGTGTTCATGAAAATTGTACATGAAATCTAAGGAAGTGTGTATGTAGTTTGATATCTTAACTTAATGGAATTAAATCAAAAGTAAAGATAATTACACTTATAAGAACTGTCTTTGTGGAGTAATTGTTAAATGGATGTTGATTGGTGTGAAGTTACATGGCTGTTCCAGGCCCGGGTTCTAGGGCTGTTCCATATCGTGCTCCTGGATCGTGCTCATAGGTTGGAAAAACAACTTATTTACATTATGCTTGATAAAGGGCCTCATGCAAGGAAAGCAAAATAGTACTACTTGCTTAGGGTATCAACAAAAGTTATAACTTGCTTAGGGGTTTACAATAAATCGATTACTTACTTACGGTATCAAAAATAGTTATAACTTGCTTAGGGGTTTACAAAAAATTGATTGCTTACTTAGGGTAGCAAATTACCGATAATCATACTTACTTAGGGTGTATTTTTTGCACCACGCAAATACTTGTTTAGGGTGCTTTTGGCAATTCCTTGGTCACGCATGATACCACCCTTTCTATGAGGACAGACCCCCCCCCCCCCCCACGGGGACACTTTACAGGCCTCACTGTAATGTAACATCAATGACGAGGGGTGGTACTGAAATTCCTTTGTCGAGTTCTTGCAGAAATCTTGGAGTAATGTTTTATTGTAATATGACAATGTTAGTACATGTACAAATATCTAGTGTATGTAAATCTGTCCGGTACCAGCTACGTAATTTAGGATTCATTCATACTTTAGGATTCATATAAAACAACAATATTACTCACTGTCGTTGGTTAGTATTTGAGGCTAATTCGTTATGCTATTCATTTGTGATTATTATGTCTTTCTCATATATTCAGATCTCCTTATACCTCGTGTCTAGTCGTTCCAAGTTATGTTGATGTTTGTAAATATCGCTGCACATGACACTAATGATTCATATTTGATGTAGTAAGTATACAATCTTGAAAATTATTTTGTACTTACTCCCATGCATCGCAGCTATATTATTTAATTTTCGTAAATTTTTAACTAGCCCAGTAATTGTTATAGCAATCATAATGATTTTAATGTTATCTTAAGATATAACATTTGCATTAGGAAATATAAATTGATACATGATGGATATTGACTTTTGTAATCCCTTAATTGATTAATCGATATACAAAATAATAATATAATTTACTGTCTTTCGTTAGTATTCATGCCTAATTTGTAATACTTTTCAGGTATATTATGATTTATTTCTCTAATTATTGTATGTAATATATTAAGGTTTCTTAATTTATACCTCTTGAGATCATTAATGTTATTTCCATGTTTGTAAATATTGTTGCAAATGACACTGCAATTCAGCTTGTAGCTGTAAATGTGAAATTTTGTTGAATAAAATACCATTATTATTATATTCACAAATATGTTCCTCTACCCAGACAATTGTCCATGCACTCTTTTCTTCTCGTCTAGATTTTGGTAATGCCCCGTTTTATCAGCTGCCCCAGTCCCAACTCACAAAATTACAAAACCTACAAAATACAACAGCCCGCATCGTTACACTCACAAAGAAATTCACTGACATCACCCACTACAAACACTTAATTGGCTACCAATTGATGAACGCATACAATTAAAGATTTTGTTAATAACATTTTACCGTATACATGGTTCTGCCCCTCGCTACAACACTTTTCTGATAAAACCTAATCCTATAAGACCCCTCGATCCGATCCTCTCAATCTGGCTTACCCTCTAATCCCACCAAGCAAAACATCATGGGGGGGAGGGGGGGGGGGGGGGCTTTTGCACATGCGGGTCCTTCACTCTGGAATTATTATACACATTATAAATATTACGTCCTTAGAGTCTTTTAAGACTAATTTGAAAACATACCTCTTCCAAGTTGCATTTCATTAAAGGGATAGTTGAGTTCTGGTAGAGAGAGTACAGTTTTAGTCAAACTGAATTTAGTATCCAAAACCTCCACCATTACATTACAAACTAATAGTTATAACTCCATCATGCTCAAAAGGAATAAATACATTACAAACGCCTAAGTAAAAGCCTGTTATTCAAAAAGCGCTGTTTTAACTAAAGAGGGCGCTTTCAAAAAATGCATTTGTTTAGACCATTTTAAATAAAATATTGTGTATGTGATGTTTTGTTGAAATAGTGATTAGATAGAGAGATAATCAACAACTATCTAAAAACCTCTTTTGAATATTTTCTTTTAAAAGAGGAAGCATTTTAAAACGAATTTTAACGGCTGGTTCACAATTATCGAATACTTGTGGGGCCCCACATGTTTTACAAATGGTTATGTTTATGGATATTTCAGCCGTTTTTTAACCGATTTTGATCCACTAAAGTTTATTCTGCCATTAACATTGTAAGCTCTTTAAAATTTGACACTCAGTTTTTCATTATCTCACAAAAAAATTATTTTGTGTAGCGCCCTCTCTACCAAAACTCAACTATCCCTTTAATATTCCGTAGAATCATAATGTGTTTATATCATATATGTTTATGTTTTCTAATAATGTTCAAATGTTCTTTTTTTCCCCCTTCTTTTTTTGTGAAGATGAGTTTACTGCGCCCTGAGCACCTTTAAAAGGTGGAATTGGCGCATTATAAGACTTCTTTTATATTATTATATCAGTAAAACATAAACATAAACAAGGCCCATACTGCATATATCGTAACTAATTATGTATGAATGCACAATAAATATGATTATTATGATTGTATGCAATGGTTTGTCTAGCTTTTTTTGGCTCATTTTGTCTTAATATAAAACAAACTAATTAATACAAATATGGGTTTTCATTCACACGGTACCACAAACTCATTTTGCATACATTTGATATAATACAATCTGAATGTAAATTGTTCTCATTCGCAATATTACTAACACACATACATGTACATTTTAGAAGGAAAGAGTGAGCAAATAGAAATGAGACACGAATGATGACCCAAGATTGAAACAAATAACTAGTACCTATTTTCATAAATTATTGAAATTCAAGATAATAAATGTATAACATTGTGCCAATACCAAAATATTAACAAATGTATTATATTACATTTCTGAAGAAAAAACATATGTGTTTATTAGTATCCAAGACTAATACAATTTACCTTTTACATATTTGAAAAGTTGTTAGCAAATAAATTCATATCAATTATATTCGATGTCTAATGACAGAGATGTACAAATCTTGTGAAGGAGTATTATGTATATTGTTGGTATAATGTATAGCCACATTAATATAAACAACATCAACAATCGTATAATACAATATCTCATATAATAAGTGATAAACAAAACATAACGATCCATTTCCAAACATTTGAATAACTTGCTTAGATGATAGTATAACAACAAGATGAAGGGTTTTGCAAATTAAATCCATCAATAATTTACAAAATTATTTTGAAAAGATTATAAAGTATAGAACCATGTACTCACTAACCAATGACAGAACATCAATTGAATACACACTTGTATGATCAGGGTAATATGTCATATTGTGATATCTCAAAAAAGGTTTAAATTCTAAAGAATCTCTAGCCAATAATGAATGAACAATAGACATACGACAAAGAAACCTTTGTCAAACAAAAATCACATTATATCACACTGAATATACAAATAATACTGAATGTTTGGTTTAGGGTGTTTTGACTTTTAACGAAAAACTTCTACTTTCTTTCGATGTTCTAAACAAAAGTCATGAAATGAATAATTAAGCACAATACAATTTTTTTAAATAGTATAAAGATTGACCATTTCAAAAGTGCTACATGTACTTCAGTGGAACCTCACTATGAATAACTCTGACGTAACAAAGCCCTCTACCATGTGTAACAATAACGAGGTTCCACTGTATCTTTATTCACATCATATGTAGTTCTTCAATTATAGCTACCTGAAGATTATAACAAAATTAGCATGAACATATTCTTTAATAATTATACTTGAAATATAAATGTAAACAACATGTATGGTATAAGAGAATACATGTACAACCAACATATTATTCTTGATACTAATACATAAAACAAAAATGTGAGAAAAGTTTCATTTAGTTTGTCAATTATCATGATTATTTATGTTCACGATGATGAATCATATCCCTAACAAATAATATATAGATAGTAAAACATTATCAAAGAAGCATATATATATATTATATTGATACACACAATATTAAATCAGTGCTCGCTCAAATAATGACCATATGCAAGTGCGCTGTAACATAAATGTAAACACTAGTAACGCGTTGAAAATAGGAAAAAGAATGGACACCTCAGTCTATACAAAATAGAAGCAGGTGTTATACAAGATACTATAATATGCTTCAATAAATACATGTAAGTACATGTAATTATATCTTACACATGGAAGGAACATTCGTTTGTCTTTTTTGTTTGTTTTTTATTATGTTAATTCAATATGGAATGTTATTCTTTTGATTGAAACAAAGAAAAACAGAAATATATAAACATGATGAACATAGCGAGATGAGAATTAAGATATCAAATAATAATGGCGATCGGGTGCATCTTAATGATATGATTGTACAGGAATAACTAAAACATATTATACCAATGCAATAGATTGAACATGTAATATTTGAAAATACACCGTTAAACAATAACTTCGAAAATCAATCCTTGCAATTATCCCTTCATTATCATGTTTATATGCTATGGTCCATGTATATAGGGATACATATTTTCGTATACTTATAACACTTATCGATCATGTTAAAATATTTGTTACAAAGATATAGTTATCACTGATAAAACTATTATCGCATGATTGATATTGTTGGTTACACACAAACGATGGAATGATTATAATAATTGTTTGCTTAGGTGTGGGTCTGTCAAAACAAATGTATTGTGCTCCTTGATTTTCTTTGAATATTCAATTTCCATTTATTCCATTTATTTATATATATATACACAATACAGCAAATGAATACACTCACATCCACAAACGAGTCATGGACAAAAATGTATTTATAACTCAAGATAATGAAATACTCCAAAAAGGTATAAACTTCATTTTAATACCATATAATGTAATGCACTATAAAAAGAAACTAAGTTACATATGCAACATTCATTCATGTGCCAAGTAAATGACGGCTCCAATTCAAATTACTATTTCGTATAACATGATATGTTTATAAATGAATAGACTGCACATATTTAGAAATATAATGGTCCAACGACTCTGCTACTAGAATGAGATTTTCTTGGTATGACCTCACAGGCTCACATTCCAATAATTGCCTCAAATTCTATGTTGTTCCTGGTTATAATGATACAATATACATATACAAACCTATGATGAAAAAGGGGCTTCGATGTAAGTAGTTTTAATTATCGAACATGTAATAACTAGATTGAGGTTGATTCATGTTTCCATATGTATCAGATATGTAAATGACTGTAAGCTTATTGGAGTAACTTGTACAAATGCACAGTTTCAAATAATGGGAGCTGATGAAGGCACTGAACCAAAATCCTTACTGGAATATAACTGTCTTTTGATCAGTTACTTGTCTTCAGGAGACCACTGGTTAAATGGCCGAGAAGGATACAAATTGGACCTTTCTGAATTTGACGGGTACATACTCACCAAACAATGCCCAATGGCCCCCTGGCTATGTATGGGCCTACAATCATTCATACAATCCATGTTTTTGTCAATTTCAAAACAGAAGATATATGGTAGGGGTTTCTCTTTTGTTAATACACCTAGTGATATTTTACGAACTCATGTTTCTTTAAAATGTAGTGAAAGTGACACAATTGTGTAAGAAATTAAAAAGAATTGCAAAACGTGCTTGGTCCACGTTCTATGGCTGTATTTCATCACGGTAAATAAGTAGTTAGAATCGAATTATTTAATATATGATGCAATAGGCTGGCCAAATGACGATCAATTGTAGACTGACGTAATCCCGGGATGTAATGTAAGCGGAGGGGCAAGAGCCCCCAATTGTCGACCCCCTTCCCTCTCCCCCACCAGTACGCCAGTATTGATTAAGGGTCACTCTAACAACTATCTGACCCTCTGGTCAAAATATATTGCAAGACCCATGGCATTCTAAACACAGCTTGGCAGCGTAAGCTGCTGCAGCCTTGCTCATAGAGTGGGTCTAGTAAAGCCCTTAAGCAAGACCAATTGTTTTAAGGCATCATGCTTTGAACCTGTTTGTTCACAACCTTTATATTTGTTTTGAAATCTTCTCTTATGTAGGTATGAGCCATGTAGTATATTTTGCATTATTTGCAACTAAGAAATGTATTAATTTGTTTTGCCGCAACCTCCATGAGACCGCAAATATTGAACAATTTCGTTATCAGAAGCAACATCTAAGGGGGTCTTTCCGTTATTATTTTTTCTGTTGATATTAACCCCTTTGTCTATTAGGAACGTTACTATATCAAAATGTCCATTGGAAGCTGCAACATGAAGAGGAATCGAACCATCTGTTTCCACATTATCAATATCAGCTCCATTATTTACAAGGCATGTAACAATGTCAAGATGACCTTTCCAACAGGCATTATACAGAGGGGTCTGGCCTTTGCTATTTCTCTGTCCTATCTCAGCTCCATTTGCTAACAAGAACATGACTACCTCGGGTGCATTTTTCTTAGCCGCCCAGTGTAATGGAGTTGATTCACTGTTAGACCCCTTGTGGATATCAGCTCCATTATCTAGGAGGAACCTTACTATATCAAGATGCCCATTCATAGCTGCAACATGAAGAGGGTTCGAACCATCCCTTTTCACTTGATCTACTTGAGCTCCTTTAGAGATGAGACACTTCACAATATCAAGATGACCTTTCCCACATGCACTATGTAGAGGTGTCCAGCCCTTGTTATCACCTTGCTCTATGTTTGCTCCCTTTTCTAACAAAAACCGTATTACCTCGAATGCATTGTCTAGAGCCGCCCGTTTTAATGGGGTGGCCCCTGTATTATCTTTCTTGTGGATATCAGCCCCATTATCCAGGAGGAACTTTACTATATCAAGATGTCCATACGAAGCTGCAACATAGAGAGGAGTCATACCACCCCTGTTCACTTGATCTACGTGAGCTCCTTTAGAGATGAGACACTTTACAATGTCAAGATGTCCTGTGGAACAGACATTATGCAGTGGTGTCCAGCCTTCGTTATTGCCCTGTTCTATGTTAGCTCCATTTGACAACAGAAGCTCTACTACCTTGAGCCCGTTTGTCTGAGCAGCGTAATTTAATGAAGTGTTTCCGTTATTACTCGTCTTGTGGATATCAGACCCATTACACAGGAGGAACTTTACTATATCAAGCTGCCCATTTGAAATGTTGAAAGCTGCAAAATGAAGCGAGGTAAAACCATCCTTTGTCACTTGATCTACTTGAGCTCCTTTAGAGATGAGACACTTCACAATGTCAAGATGTCCTTTCCCACAGGCATTATGCAGTGGTGTCCAGCCTTCGTTATTGCCCTGTTCTATGTTAGCTCCCTTTGACAACAGAAACTCTACTACCTTGAGTGCATTGTCTCGAGCAGCATAGTGTAATGGTGTATGTCCAGTTTTACACACCTTGTGAATACTAGCCCCATTCTGTAGTAGGAAGTGCACTATATCAAGATGTCCATTTGAAGCGGCAACGTGAAGAGGTGTCTCACCATCCTTTTTTACTTGATCTACTTTGGCTCCTTTAGAGATGAGACACTTTACAATGTCAAGATGTCCTGTGGAACAGACATTATGCAGTGGTGTCCAGCCTTCGTTATTGCCCTGTTCTATGTTAGCTCCATTTGACAACAGAAACTCTACTACCTTGAGTGCATTGTCTCGAGCGGCAAGGTGTAATGCGGTATCTCCGGTATTACACACCTTGTGAATACTAGCCCCATTCTGTAGTAGGAAGTGCACTATATCAAGATGTCCATTTGAAGCGGCAACGTGAAGAGGTGTCTCACCATCCTTTTTTACTTGATCTACTTTGGCTCCTTTAGAGATGAGACACTTCACAATGTCAAGATGACCTTTCCCACAGGCATCATGCAGAGGTGTCCAGCCTTCGTTATTGCCCTGTTCTATGTTGGCTCCCCTTGCTAACAAAAAACTTACTACTTCGAGTGCATTGTCCCGAGCCGCCAATTGTAATGGGGTGGCCCCTGTATTAGTCCCCTTGTGGATATCAGCTCCATTATCTAGGAGGAACCTTACTATATCAAGATGCCCATTCATAGCTGCAACATGAAGAGGGTTCGAACCATCCCTTTTCACTTGATCTACTTGAGCTCCTTTAGAGATGAGACACTTCACAATATCAAGATGACCTTTCCCACATGCACTATGTAGAGGTGTCCAGCCCTTGTTATCACCTTGCTCTATGTTTGCTCCCTTTTCTAACAAAAACCGTATTACCTCGAATGCATTGTCTAGAGCCGCCCGTTTTAATGGGGTGGCCCCTGTATTATCTTTCTTGTGGATATCAGCCCCATTATCCAGGAGGAACTTTACTATATCAAGATGTCCATTCGAAGCTGCAACATAGAGAGGAGTCATACCACCCCTGTTCACTTGATCTACGTGAGCTCCTTTAGAGATGAGACACTTTACAATGTCAAGATGTCCTGTGGAACAGACATTATGCAGTGGTGTCCAGCCTTCGTTATTGCCCTGTTCTATGTTAGCTCCATTTGACAACAGAAGCTCTACTACCTTGAGCCCGTTTGTCTGAGCAGCGTAATTTAATGAAGTGTTTCCGTTATTACTCGTCTTGTGGATATCAGACCCATTACACAGGAGGAACTTTACTATATCAAGCTGCCCATTTGAAATGTTGAAAGCTGCAAAATGAAGCGAGGTAAAACCATCCTTTGTCACTTGATCTACTTGAGCTCCTTTAGAGATGAGACACTTCACAATGTCAAGATGTCCTTTCCCACAGGCATTATGCAGTGGTGTCCAGCCTTCGTTATTGCCCTGTTCTATGTTAGCTCCCTTTGACAACAGAAACTCTACTACCTTGAGTGCATTGTCTCGAGCAGCATAGTGTAATGGTGTATGTCCAGTTTTACACACCTTGTGAATACTAGCCCCATTCTGTAGTAGGAAGTGCACTATATCAAGATGTCCATTTGAAGCGGCAACGTGAAGAGGTGTCTCACCATCCTTTTTTACTTGATCTACTTTGGCTCCTTTAGAGATGAGACACTTTACAATGTCAAGATGTCCTGTGGAACAGACATTATGCAGTGGTGTCCAGCCTTCGTTATTGCCCTGTTCTATGTTAGCTCCATTTGACAACAGAAACTCTACTACCTTGAGTGCATTGTCTCGAGCGGCAAGGTGTAATGCGGTATCTCCGGTATTACACACCTTGTGAATACTAGCCCCATTCTGTAGTAGGAAGTGCACTATATCAAGATGTCCATTTGAAGCGGCAACGTGAAGAGGTGTCTCACCATCCTTTTTTACTTGATCTACTTTGGCTCCTTTAGAGATGAGACACTTCACAATGTCAAGATGACCTTTCCCACAGGCATCATGCAGAGGTGTCCAGCCTTCGTTATTGCCCTGTTCTATGTTGGCTCCCCTTGCTAACAAAAAACTTACTACTTCGAGTGCATTGTCCCGAGCCGCCAATTGTAATGGGGTGGCCCCTGTATTAGTCCCCTTGTGGATATTAGCCCCGTTATCTTGGAGGATCTTAACTATATCAAGATGTCCATTCGCAGCTGCAACACGAAGAGGAGTCGCACCATCCTTTTTCACTTGATCTATTTTGGCTCCTTTAGAGATGAGACACTTCACAATGTCAAGATGTCCTTTCCCACAGGCATTATGCAGTGGTGTCCAGCCTTCGTTATTGCCCTGTTCTATGTTAGCTCCCTTTGACAACAGAAACTCTACTACCTTGAGTGCATTGTCTCGAGCAGCATAGTGTAATGGTGTATGTCCAGTTTTACACACCTTGTGAATACTAGCCCCATTCTGTAGTAGGAAGTGCACTATATCAAGATGTCCATTTGAAGCGGCAACGTGAAGAGGTGTCTCACCATCCTTTTTTACTTGATCTACTTTGGCTCCTTTAGAGATGAGACACTTTACAATGTCAAGATGTCCTGTGGAACAGACATTATGCAGTGGTGTCCAGCCTTCGTTATTGCCCTGTTCTATGTTAGCTCCATTTGACAACAGAAACTCTACTACCTTGAGTGCATTGTCTCGAGCGGCAAGGTGTAATGCGGTATCTCCGGTATTACACACCTTGTGAATACTAGCCCCATTCTGTAGTAGGAAGTGCACTATATCAAGATGTCCATTTGAAGCGGCAACGTGAAGAGGTGTCTCACCATCCTTTTTTACTTGATCTACTTTGGCTCCTTTAGAGATGAGACACTTCACAATGTCAAGATGACCTTTCCCACAGGCATCATGCAGAGGTGTCCAGCCTTCGTTATTGCCCTGTTCTATGTTAGCCCCCTTTGCTAACAAGAATTCTACTACCTCGGGTGCATTTCGTCTGGCCGCAAAGTGTAATGGCGTGGCTCCTGTAGTGGTCCCCTTGTGGATATCAGCCCCATTACCTAGTAGAAACTTTACTATATCAAGATGTCCATTCCAAGCTGCAACATGAAGAGGAGTCGTACCATCCTTTTTTACTTGATCTACTTTGGCTCCTTTAGAGATGAGACACTTCACAATGTCAAGATGACCTTTCCCACAGGCATCATGCAGAGGTGTCCAGCCTTCGTTATTACCCTGTTCTATGTTGGCTCCCCTTGCTAACAAAAAACTTACTACTTCGAGTGCATTGTCCCGAGCCGCCAATTGTAATGGGGTGGCCCCTGTATTAGTCCCCTTGTGGATATTAGCCCCGTTATCTTGGAGGATCTTAACTATATCAAGATGTCCATTCGCAGCTGCAACATGAAGAGGAGTCGCACCATCCCCTTGCTAACAAAAAACTTACTACTTCGAGTGCATTGTCCCGAGCCGCCAATTGTAATGGGGTGGCCCCTGTATTAGTCCCCTTGTGGATATTAGCCCCGTTATCTTGGAGGATCTTAACTATATCAAGATGTCCATTCGCAGCTGCAACACGAAGAGGAGTCGCACCATCCTTTTTCACTTGATCTATTTTGGCTCCTTTAGAGATGAGACACTTCACAATGTCAAGATGTCCTTTCCCACAGGCATTATGCAGTGGTGTCCAGCCTTCGTTATTGCCCTGTTCTATGTTAGCTCCCTTTGACAACAGAAACTCTACTACCTTGAGTGCATTGTCTCGAGCAGCATAGTGTAATGGTGTATATCCGGTATTACACACCTTGTGAATACTAGCCCCATTCTGTATTAGGAAGTGCACTATATCAAGATGTACATTTGAAACGGCAACGTGAAGAGGTGTCTCACCATCCTTTGTTACTTGATCTACTTTGGCTCCTTTAGAGATGAGACACATTACAATGTCAAGATGTCCTGTGGAACAGACATTATGCAGTGGTGTCCAGCCTTCGTTATTGCCCTGTTCTATGTTAGCTCCCTTTGACAACAGAAACTCTACTACCTTGAGTGCATTGTCTCGAGCGGCAAGGTGTAATGCGGTATCTCCGGTATTACACCCCTTGTGAATACTAGCCCCATTATCTAGGAGGAACTGTACTATATCAGGATGTCCATTTGAAGCGGCAACATGAAGAGGAGTCGCACCACCGTGATTTACTTTGGCTCCTTTAGAGATGAGACACTTCACAATGTCAAGATGACCTTCCATACATGCATGATGCAGAGGTGTCAACCCATCATTATCACCCTGTTCTATGTTGGCTCCCTTCGCGATCAAAAACCGTACTACCTCGAGTGCATTGTTTTGAGCAGCCTTGTGTAAAGGAGTGTGTCCGTTATTACTTTTCCTGTGGATATCAGCCCCATTATCAAGGAGGAACTTTACTATATCAAGATGTACATGTGAGGCTGCAACATGAAGAAGAGTCATACCATCCTTTTTCACTTGATCTATTTTGGCTCCTTTAGAGATGAGACACTTCACAATGTCAAGATGACCTTCCATACATGCATGATGCAGAGGTGTCAACCCATCATTATCACCCTGTTCTATGTTGGCTCCCTTCGCAATCAAAAACCGTACTACCTCGAGTGCATTGTTTTGAGCAGCCTTGTGTAAAGGAGTGTGTCCGTTATTACTTTTCCTGTGGATATCAGCCCCATTATCAAGGAGGAACTTTACTATATCAAGATGTACATGTGAGGCTGCAACATGAAGAAGAGTCATACCATCCTTTTTCACTTGATCTATTTTGGCTCCTTTAGAGATGAGACACTTCACAATGTCAAGATGACCTTCCATACATGCATGATGCAGAGGTGTCAACCCATCATTATCACCCTGTTCTATGTTGGCTCCCTTCGCAATCAAAAACCGTACTACCTCGAGTGCATTGTTTTGTGCAGCCTTGTGTAAAGGGGTGCATCCGATAGTGCTCTTCTTATGTATATCAGCCCTATTATTTAGGAGGAACTGTACTATCTCAAGATGTCCATACGAAGCTGAAACATGAAGAGGAGTCAAACCATCCTTTGTTACTTGACCTACTTTGGCTCCCTTAGATATGAGACACTTCACAATGTCAAGATGACCTTTCCAACTGGCATTATGGACAGGTGTCCAGCCTTCGTTATTACTCTGTTCTATGTTTGCTCCCTTTGCTAACAAAAACCGTACTACATCGAGTGCATTGTCCCGAGCCGCCAATTGTAATGGGGTGGCCCCTGTATTAGTCCCCTTGTTGATATTAGCCCCATTATCCAGGAGGAACTTTACTATATCAAGATGTCCATTTGCAACTGCAACATGAAGAGGAATCGAACCATCTTTTCCCACATTATCAATATCAGCTCCATTAGTTACAAGGCATGTAACAGTGTCAAGATTACCTTTCCAACAGGCATTATACAGAGGGGTCTGGCCTTTGCTATTTCTCTGTTGTATGTTAGCTCCTTTTGCTAACAAGAACATGACTACCTCGGGTGCATTTTTCTTAGCCGCCCAGTGTAATGGAGTTGATATACTATTAGACGACCCCTTGTGGATATTAGCCCCATTATCTAGAAGGAACCTTACTATATCAAGATGTCCATTCGAAGCTGCAACATGGAGAGGAGTCGCACCACCGTGTGACACTTGATTTACTTTGGCTCCTTTAGAGATGAGACACTTCACAATGTCAACATGACCTTTCATACATGCATGATGCAGAGGTGTCAACCCATTATTACCCTGTTCTATGTTGGCTCCCTTCGCAATCAAACACCGTACTACCTCGAGTGCATTGTTTTGAGCAGCCGTGAGTAAAGGAGTGTTTCCTTTATTACTTTTCCTGTGGATATCAGCCCCATTATCAAGGAGGAACTTTACTATATCAAGATGCCCATTCCCAGCTGCAACATGAAGAGGAGTCATACCATCCTTTTTCACTTGATCTACTTTGGCCCCTTTAGAGATGAGACACTTCACAATGTCAAGATAACCTTTCGAACTGTCATCATGGAGAGGTGTCCAGCCTTCGTTATTACTCTGTTCTATGTTAGCTCCCTTTAGCAGAAGAAGCTCTACTACATTGGGTGCGTTGTTCTGAGCTGCCCAGTGTAATGGAGTGGCTCCTGTATTAGACCCCTTGTTGATATCAGCCCCATTATCAAGGAGAAACTTTATAATATCAAGATGGCCATTCGCAGCTGCAATATGAAGAGAATTCAAACCGTCCTTTGTTACTTGATCTACTATTGCTCCGTTTGAGATGAGACACTTTACAATGTCAATATGACCTTTCCCACAGGCAGAAATAAGAGGTGTCCAGCCATCTTTATCTCCACGATGTATGTTAGCTCCCTTTTTTAACAAGAACACCACAACATCGATAGCATTTTCCTTGGCAGCGAAATGTAGTGGAGTGTCACTTGTATTAGACAGCTTGTGGATATGAGCCCCACTATCCCAAAGTAACTTTACTATATCATTCTCAGCTGCATCGTGATGAGGTGTTAAGCCCTCCGTTTTCACTTGAGTTAATTTAGCTCCATTGGAGATCAGACAAATAACAACGTCAAGATGACCTCTATTACATGCATAATGGAGAGGTGAATTACCCTTTTTATCACCCTGTTGTTTGTTAGCCCCCTTTTTTAGCAAGACCTTTACTACCTCCAGTGAATTAGCCTTAGCAGCCAAGTGCAACGGGGTGTCTTCAGCATTAGACATTTTGTAAATATTAGCCCCCTTTTCAAGGAGATACTCTACTACATCAGTATGACTCCTACAAATAGCCAAATGAAGCGGCGTTGAGCCATCCTTATTCTCTGAGTCTACTTTTGCTTGATTAGAGAGGAGACATTTTACGATATCTAGGTTGCCTTTTAGTGAGGCATAATGGAGAGGTGTGTAACCTAAACTATTCTTCTTGTCTATATAAGCTCCTGATGACACCAGCTGTTGGACGACGTCAAGTTTATTTTCTCGAGCTGCATGATGTAATTCTGTGTTTCCATCACTGTCTTTCTCGTTGCTATCACCTTGCCTATAGGGAGAATGATTATACAATAACATTATAATCAATTAAATGACGGAAACTCCACATATGGCCGCATGCGTTATATTGCGATTTTCTGCATTATATATTTCATTACTCAACTTTCCTATAAAACTGAAAGTTGCGAAGTTTGATCGTACTGGTTCACTATTCATTCATGATTTTCTTATTGCTGACCTGATTATCTGTCCCCCCAAAATCATGATTAGCATATGACATGCATTTGATCTCTGATATGAATCCCCTTGTAAATTGGAATATTGTAGGATATGTACAAAGGTATATGGGGGTTTCAGAATCTCGAAAGGGAACAGATCTATTTTCATAAAGAACGCTGGGTACAATAACTGTAATTCAACTCGTAGAATGTTAATTTTATTTTGTACCTTTACCCCTTTGTTCCTTTCCCCCTAAACCTCAAACAAAAATGTAGGTTTGTTGGTCAAACAATTAATCAAAGTTGTTAATTTCCGTGTAGAATCTCGATTTCTCTCTTCTTTCCTTCCATTCTCTATACAAATTTTAGCTGTTTTCTTTTGTCAATCCTTTCTCTCTCAACTTAAAACCTAAAGTTGTCTGCTGTGTTCTTTCTTGATAACTGGTCCTAACCAATCAAATGTAACTTTAGTGTTTTTGGATCAGTTCTTCGACCCGCCTTCGAACGATCAACATCATCTTCCTTTCTGATATGATGTCGACTTGTGAATAAAAGAGAACTCTAGGTGTACTGTATTTAAGTATTTCATCGTCTCCTTCTTCACTATTGCTTTTTACCAAATCCGGTTAGAATTTTGCGGTATTAAGACAGTTCCAATCAGTTATTCATTCACCATACATTTGTAGAAATAAACAAGTTATACCGAGTGAGTCAGAAAAAAATTTCCCATCTTTGAAAAGTTGTTTTGTAGTGAAGTATGAACATTTAATCATGGGTTTTATGATATGTCTTGGTAGAGTTATCCTCCCAGCATATTTCGGTACCCTTTTCATTTCAATCTCTGCACGCATGACTGAACAAAAGACAATCTTTAAAAGACTGCAAAATCTCACTTGCGCCAAGTGGTTGGGTGAGGAATAAAACAGTGTTTTGAACAAAGACAGTCAGACAGACAGAAACACACCCACACACACCCACACACACACGCACAGTACAAATTATGCAGTGTTAACATTTCCCCTTTTCTGATTAAGCATTGATTTTTAACAAGATCGCTTAACCCTAGAAAGGCCGGGGGCCATAATGCCCCCCTCCCTCCGCAAATGTTTGTATTGCTCCAAAACGCGGTAAGATGACGCGCCGCTGCTTGGTGACTTTTTTTGGGGGGGGGGGTCTTGCGCATATTTTAAAACAAAAATTTTGAAAATCGGACCTACCGTTACGAAGTCACGTGACCTTTAATCTATGCATGTCAGCCCGAAAATTGCTCAATTTCGTGATTTGTGTACAAAACATATGGAAATATCAGTTTTCGTAAAAGGAGGTATATCATTGTTTATTTGGTCTTGTTTACATTTTATATGTTTGTTTTGTGGTTAAAAATAAAATAAAAAAACAATAAAATACATAAGAAATTATAAAAACAATAGAAAACATAAGGAAGAACCTAGCTCTTCCAAGTTCTTTTGTCGTATTATTATTCCAAATGCTCTAAAGAATAAATGTAGTGAAAACCAGAGTTTAATTATGAAGAATATATGATTTATGGGTAAAAATATGAATTTTATGACCTTATTTGCATAAATTATCATAAATATGCAAATTAATGAATTTTTCAAAAAATAAAAATTACCATTGTATTATATACAGTTCACTTATCATGCGTCCAATTTTTCACGGCGATCGGCCGCTCCGCGGCCGAGATCTTAGGGGGGGGGGGGGGGCATAATGCCCCCCCCCCCCCCCCCCCCCCCCCCGGCCTGCTGAAGACCTCAAATAGCCCGGCCTTTTTAGGGTTAAAGGGATAGTTGAGTTCTGGTAAGGAGAGTACAGTTTTGGTGAAACTGAATTTTAAATACCTATTTTGTAACTTTTTGAAAAGAGGAAGCATTTTTTTGAATTTTTAACGGCTGGTTCAAAATTCTCTAATAAACCCGGGGCCCCAGCTTTATTACAAATTGTTATATTTATGGATATTTCAGCCGTCTCTGATCCCATTTTCATCAAACAAAAATGATTTTATTATTTAAATATTATGCTCTTTCAAATTTTACACTCAGTTTTTCATTACCTCACCAAAAAAATAAGTAGTCTAGCGCCCTCTCTACCAAAACTCAACTATACCATTAATATGCGGCAATTCCCTTACAATATTTCCCCTAACACATTCACCATCATCATCATCATCAAGTGCACATAAATCCAATGTGCTATCTCAATACGTTGGTACAATAACAATTAAAATTAATCTCGTTTATGTCTTTTGTTGACTAACAACAGCAATTTACAATGGATATCTGTGCTGTACTTGCCACCAAAGGGCTTGCCTGAATTGGCAGCAGTTAATTATGTTCAGCCCTGTTTGCGTAGGACAACTACTGGAATTATTGTTCGTCCTCAGTTCACCCCGCAACAGATATCATTTTTGGTCACTAAGTATGCAAGAACTTAGAGTTTAACATTATTTGCAAGGGTTATGCCGCTGTTATCCCTATGTTCGGTGTCCCAGCAGTAACAGTTATACATTCTTTCACAATTTGTTTTATTCCTCACCCAGCCACTTGGCGCAAGTGTGATTTTGCAGTCTTCTAAACATTGTCTGATGTTCAGTCATGCGTGCATAGATTTAAATGAAAACGGTACCGACATATGCTTGGAGGATAACTCTATCACGACATATCATAAAATCCGTGATTAAATGTTCATATTTTTACTTCAAACAAGACAACTTTTAAAAGATGGGACATTTTTTCTGACTCACTCTGTATAATCATATCGTATTTCATTCATAAGTTATACAAATCAAAACAGAAGAACAAAATATCACAAATTATTACAATTATTCTCAAAAAGAACAAAAACATGTGCAAACATTTATCCATGGCGCAAAAAGTGAACATTCTATAAATATTAACATATCAAACAAATACCAGTACCTTTCACTTTCTTCGTTGATGTCTGTGGAGCCTCCATGGCGCAAATGAATTGTAGATCGTGTTTCCTAATTAAAGGGGACAACATGCACAGAACAACATATAAATATTAGTGTTGGTACTGGTGTGTGTGATATTAAACAGATGCTCAACTCTTTGCAAATATTCATAAACAACACAACCACTAACGGAACAAATATAACCTCATGGTTCCATATGCGCCAAACGTCTAAGAGTGCGCCAATTCTATTTAAGGGATAGTTTAATTTTGGTAAAGCGAGTACAGTTTTTGGTCAAACTGAATGTTAGTAACCAAAACCTGCACCATTACATTACAAACTAATAGTTATAACTCTACCATGCTCGAAAGGAATAAAACAAATAATGAATAAGTAAAAAGTCTACTATCATTCCAAAAGAACCGTTACAACTCAAGATGGCGCTGTCTATTCATGCGAACACCGGAGGCCACCATTATTAGGTGTGTGCGGACTTACGGTCAGTGATATGCATTAATGCATTTCAAAAGCCCTATTGAAACCATTGTCTGAATACTTGTAGATGCTTTGACGAGTCTGCAAATCAGGGAAAAGCTTTTTGTTCGGCCCGTAGCGCACACGTCAGAGATTGCAAAGCATGTCGGGCAATTACAAGAACATGGCCGCTTCCATCACCTTTTGCCGCCGTAAGAATTAGTAAAATGTGGGTATGTTCACGTAAGGATTTCATGGGATCCAGGAGGCCAAAGTTGCCAAGTTATGTATCAAATAAAATGTCTGTTCACCCTCTAAACGATAATAATAGCCGAAAGCCATAGTTTCATTGCCCCTTAAAACTAAAATTGTATTTTTAATAAACAATAGACAAGTTCTTACTTCAGCCAGCTTTTTCTGGTACTGCTTTCTTGCCAGGACCATACGGAATCCTGACTGAATCTTTGTGATACTCCATCGCTGCTGACGCACTCTCCTTCGGACGAGGAAACCTCTTGCGCGAGCCTATAAATGAAAATTAAAAAATAAATAAATTCAAAACTCATTATAAAAATACTCAACCATAGCTTGTTTACATCATAGCCAAAACTTTGTTTTTCTTTTTTTATTTATTCGTATTTCATTTCCACATTTTCAAAACAAACAGTAAACAACATAATGGGATCAATATTTCAAGCGATATATGTAACAAAATGGTTGTTTAAAATAGGATACACAATTAATACATATATGCTGATCAAAGTAGTAATTAATAACATATAAATGCATACAGATTATGAAGTAAATTTCGATGAAAATGTGGAGGAGCCAATCTTGGAAGCAAGGCTTGTGATTTGAAAGGCCCCTGAAATGGTTAAGCAATACTACGATTAAAAAATATAACAAATGTATAATGAAATGACATGCTATTTAATTACGTATAATTATATACTGAATATACTGCATATTTGTAGCATGTCATACTTTCGCATGAACAAGCAATATCAATCAACAATGAAAATCTATATAAATCAACAACAAACAACAGAAAAACACATTATATAGAAACATAATGTGCGAGAATAGGGAAAGGGATAGAAGAGAGGAATTGAAGAAGGGCAAGTCAGAAGAACAATGTCATTTTTAGGGAATACTTAATACATGTATGTCATTATCATGATCATTATAACCATTTCAAGTATGAACAAATATGTACAAATATATCCAATGATACATGAAGTGTATAAGTCTATAAGGTTACAGTCCGTTATTCCGAAGGTTCGTTATTCTGAAGGTTCAGTTATTCCGCAGGTTCGTTATTCCGAAGGTTCGTTATTCCGAAGGTTCGTTATTCCGAAGGTTCGTTATTCCGAAGGTTCGTTATTCCGAAGGTTCGTTATTCCGAAGGTTCGTTGATCCGAAAATAAAATCGGATTCGTTATTCCGAAGGTTCGTTATTCCGAAGGTTCGTTATTCCGAAGGTTCGTTGATCCGAAAATAAAATCGGGTTCGTTATTCCGATAATTAAATTGGGCTTGTTATAATACTATAGTTTGTGTTTTGTTTATTTAATTTACAGCCTGCATTAAGCATACCCCTCCCCCTTTCCCTCCCTTGGCCAGACCAATCAAACATTTAAGTTTATTTTATCTCTTTATATGAAATTATAGGGCAATTCCATAAATATGTCAACCAGGAGACCAACTTTTCAAAATGATCAAATTAAACTAAGTGAAACATCATATTAAAGTTAAATGTATGAACTTTCAGAAATCAGTAGTTAAATATATTTTCACCCAAGGTCAAGGTCACAAGATCCTTTCAAAGTGAGGAAAAGAATTGATACTTTCTTATCACTATGATGATGAATAATTCATTTTACTAAATATTTACATTATAAAAGGTGATGACAAATCATTGACAGTGATAGATTTGAAGATAATAACCTAGTGAACAACAAATCTGAAGTGGAATTGAATTTGGCTCTTTTAATTATTTTTTATTGTAAATCAATGTCGACATTCTTTTGGTCGTGTACGTCCGTAACAAAAAAAACACATTATTTCAATTTTTCATGAAGACGAACAATTCAATAAAAATGAAAATGTTAATGCAAAGCAAGCACAAGACCCTCAACTAAAATAGTACATTAGAGTTCTCCAATCATCACTAATTAAGTAATTATTTGATATACAAATGTGTACGTCCGTAACGTACGTCCGTAACGGAATCCACCCCCTCTTTGACATTTCATGTGATAATTCTACAACGCTCATAGGTATCGCTGTGCAGCTTCATGAGTTTTTTCATTGAAACATTACGCAACTTTTGAGATCAAATTTGCAACGAACAGGTATACCGTTGCAAAGTCATATGACCTTTTGTAAGTGAATGTCAGCTAAGAAATTCTAAATTTTGTGATTTGTGTACAAATCCTATGGAAATTAGGTAATTATAAGATTCACTTATAAACCCTTCATTTTTTTCCATTCTAATCATTGCCATTATTTAATTTTAGTCTAAAATTGATTGGACCATGGTCAATAATCAATTTTATCGAAAAAAAAAAAAAATAGAAAGTTGAAAAAACAATGAAATACATAAGAAATTCACAAAACAAGGAAATACAAAGAAATCATTTTGGCTCTGGCAATTTTTTATGTTGGAAAATTATTAATTATGTCAAAAAAGAATGTTAAATGCATAAAACTAGTATACTCTCCAAGAAATAATTTGTGACCCATAGACTTTGCACTTGTACGTCCGTAACGGACACTTTGTACGTCCGTACTGTACGTCCGTAACAAAGAAGCAGTCTAATTAATTCTTAATTAGAAGTGGAAATATTTTTTTTTTTTTGGTGATTCTCATCATTTGACATCTAAATGAAATGATAATGTATCATTTCAATGGAATGTATCTCACAATTCACAGAGTTTTACATTTTAAATTCAAATGTCAGAAAAATCACTTTCTCTGCGTACGTCCGTAACGGTGATGTTTTCAATTATTTCAAGGTCATAATGCTGATAATATTGCATGCAAGTTTGCAATAATTGAACCCTCACTGAATGTCTTACAAATAGCACACTAGACCTCTTGAGTAATTCCCACACTGACTGGAATAGCTTATTAAAGTGTCTGAAATGTACGTCCGTAATTATGGAATTGCCCTATAGCATTATAACAAACCCCAATTCATTTTCGGATTAACGAACCCGATTTCATTTTAGGTATAGCGAACCTTCGGAATAACGAACCCTCGGAATAAAGGACCTTCAGAATAACGAACCTTCGGAATAACGAACCCGATTTCATTTTAGGAATAGCGAACCTTCGGAATAAAGAACCTTCGGAATAACGAACCTTCGGAATAACGGACCTTCGGAATAACGAACCTTCGGAATAACGAACCTTCGAAATAATGCAACAAATGTTCGATTTAAGGAACCCTATTTCATTTTTGGATTAACGAACACTCAGGTATAGGAAATTTGCGTGTTCGGAATAACGAACCTTCGGAATAACGAACCTTCGGAATAACGAACCGCACCCGTCTATAAGTATAAATATCAGTGTCGCTTAATCAACACAAACAACAACATACATTAAAGCAAAAACATGATAGCGTATACATTTTATTTGTACTGATTTATCACATATTTCTTTAACTTTGCTTTAAATGCACTCAAAGTGGCACTTTCCCTCAAGGATTTTTCCAGTGAATTCCAACTTTTGGGGCCAGTAAACAAAAACGTTCTTTGTGCAAACAGAGATCTAAACAATGGTAAATGAAATAGTAATGATTGTCTTGTAGAGTGGCTGTGATAACTATTATTTCTATTAAACATATTTTCAAAAATAGTAGGAGCTTCACCATTATTAACACTGTACATAAACTGACAAAGATTATAGGTATATAAGTCAGATATCTTCAATATACATTTTTCCATGAAAATCACATTGGTATGAGCAATGAAATCTACATTATCTATTATTCTTACTGCCTTCTTTTGTAACAACAAAACCTTTTCAATATGACATGCAGCAGCATTCCCCCAAGCAAGAATACCATAATTTAAGTGGGGTAAAATTAGTGTAGAATATAATAATTGCAAAATTGATGGTGGAAAATAGTATCTAAGTTTATTTAATACACCAACATTACGTGAAATCAATTTTCTTACATAATCTATATGGTCTTTCCATGTTAACTTATCATCAATAAAAAGACCGAGAAATTTTACTGAAGAAACCCTTTTTAGAACATTTCCATTGAATATAAGATCCCCATGTAAGTCTATTAATGTTTTACTAAATACCATATAATTAGTTTTTTCTATATTCAAGGACAATTTTTTCGCTCTAATCCAATCATGAACATTTTTTAATTCATTATTTACAATAGACAATAGTGTAAGCGGGTCCGAATGAGAAAAAAATAAATTTGAATCGTCTGCAAATAAAATAAATGATAATTCTTTAGATGAAGTATAAAAATCATTAATATATATCACAAACAATAGAGGCCCAAGTAGACTGCCTTGTGGGACTCCACAGACAACGGGCTTTAAGGATGACTTACAACCATTAACAAAAACAAATTGACTTCTGCCGGTAAGGTAGTTCCTGAACCACTCCAAGGCCTTACCTCTGATACCGTAATGCTGAAGTTTATATAAAAGAATATCATGATTTATGGTATCGAAGGCCTTGGAGAAGTCCAGGAAAACACCAAGAGTATGAGATGAACGTTCAAAGGATTTTGTTATTTTTTCTACTAGTGTTAAAATCGCGTGAGTAGTACTATGCTTCTGCCGAAAACCAAATTGAGAATTACACAAAATATTAGAACGATCAAAAAAATCGATTACTCTAGAATATACAATTTTTTCTAAAATTTTAGACAAAGACGTTAATAAAGATATCGGTCTATAATTACTTATATCATCACGTTTTCCTTTTTTGAATAAAGGAATCACCTTAGCACATTTCATGGCATTTGGTACGGATCCATTTAACAATGATACATTTATAATGAACACTAAAGGGTCAATTATTTCTATAATAATCTTTTTTAACAAAAAATTATCTAGTCCATCAAACCCTGGGCTTTTTTTATTTTGAAGATTATTTACAATATCTAAAACTTCATTTTCATCAGTTGGGGTCAAAAATATAGATGCCGAATTAGCATTTTGTAAATAATCACTAAAGTGCGTCGTTGTACCTGGAATATTCCGTGCGAGATTAGGGCCAATATTAACAAAATAATCATTCATGGCTTCAGCAATATCTAGAGGTTGATTTAACAAGCGATCACCACAACGTATCTCATTAATATCTATTGACTTTCTATGGTTATTTAATACATCATTTATTATTTTCCATGTAGATTTCATATCACTTTTATATAATTCAAATTGTCGTGCATAATATTTTTTCTTCGCCAATCGTAAAAGAGTAGTTAATTTATTTTTATAAGATATATATTTATTTTTTAAACTATCTTGATGGTCTAACTTATATTTACAAAATAAATTATTTTTACGATTTATAGACCTTAAAAGTCCTTGTGTTATCCAAGGAAGCCTGGGTACTTTTTTGCGATTCAATTTACTACGTAAACGAGTATTTACATTTGCATTAATATGTTCATTCAATACATCAATAAATAAATCATAACAAGAAGTTTCATCATTTTCATTATATACTCTAGACCAATCGACCGTTCTTAAGCTTTCCTTCAAACGTTCAAAATCTTCCTGTTTCCATCTTCGAGGGGCATAAAGATCATCATGTAAATGATTTACTTTATTCTTAAATGAAAAATAAGTGAACACAGGAAAATGGTCAGTCATATCAGAAAGTAAAATGCCAGACTCTGGAAGTGGTTGTATATTAGTAAAAATATTATCTATCAAAGAAGCAGAATGGTCTGTAATTCGGGTTGGTTTTGTAATGAGGGGGAGAAATGAGGCAGATGACATGGACTCCAAAAAATCTTTTGGGAAAGACTGTTCATTGCACAAAAGCAAATTAATATTAAAGTCACCCATTATAAAACTATTTTTATTTACAAATTGATTATTATTAAGGATAGTATGAATCGAATTAAAAAAATCATCATGGGGAGATTGAGGAGGTCTATAAATAATTCCAAAAAGAAAATTCTTCCCGCAGGGATTTTCAACTTCAATAAACAATGATTCAAGGGTAGAATTCATATAAGTAAACTCATCTCTAATTTCAAATTTCAAAGATTCTGGTATATAGAATGCAACCCCACCTCCACGTTTATTGACTCGACTATTTTCTACTAAATTAAAACCTGGTAAAGAAAAATAAGCACTTGGATTTGAAGAAAACCATGTTTCTGATAAACCTATTATAGGACATGATGTTTGCATAATATTATTTATAAGTATTTTAAATTGATCAAAATTGTTATTGACACTACGAATATTGAAGTGCATAATACCTAAATGATCATTTGGTAACACTGTAAAAAACTCACGAGCTTTATCTTCAGTATAATACTTTGACGGAGTCTGATTTACAACATCATATGAATCTAATGTTTGTAACAAATCATCATAGCAATTTTCTAACTCATAGTTATCGAAATTTATTACTCCCGGATCATCATTACGTGTAGTATTAAATAAAGACAATAATTCATCATTGGACATTAAATTAAACGGTAAATCTGACATACTAGTCATAACAAATAATGAATAAATGTATTAACAACAACATACTACCAGTAATACTCGTGATCAAAGTTCCCCTATAAAAGTGGTTATCAGAAAAGCCCTTTAGAGAGAGTGAAGAATGAAATACACTGAAGAAAATTGTACAAGACATTAGCAAAAGAAAGAAGAATACAAAAATACAAACAATAAAATAAAGCACGAAACAACTGACAGCTTGTCAGTTGTACGTCAAAAAACAGGACGTAAAACGTGAACTAAAATCTAAGTTTAAATTTGTGCTGGCCTCTCCAGCATCCTACCAAGAATAAAAGGGACTCGTATTGGGATTTTTACAATATAGAGTCAATATAATAAAAAAGGAAAGAAAGGATTACAGACCTCTTAACAGGTCATGATGCTATTTACAAAAGACATAAAGAAAATGGGTCACTTGATGCACCTAGCATGATGTATCGAAATTGTGTTCCGTCAAAACAAGCAAATCACAAATAATAACAACGGTAACACCATAATAAAGGAAGTACAGAACCGTACAACTCTATAATCTATTTGACCGCAGAGACAGCATGTAGTCTCTACTACAGACTCATTTTAAATGATAGACATATCAAACAATAACAAACAAAATGAGGATATTGAAATATGCATGGTTTGAAAATGAGCACTCATTTAAAATGATCTATATTTAAACATCTGAAAGTGTGCTTAAACAAACATAATACTGGCATGATTTATTCTTTAAAGCATATTTAAAATATAATGCAAGTGACACAAGTGACACAATATGAAATAATATTCATCTTTGAGGTCCTTATTCAGTTATTTATTGGAATCCATACGGGGTACCTCCAGCCTGGCGCCACTTTCCAGCAAAGAATCGTAGCTTTGTTCCTGCCAAGTAAAGCTCTTGTGCTTGTTTTGCCCACTTTCTTTTCTCTTGCAGATCACTCTGGGTGAGGTCATCTACGATGAAGAAGTTCTCACCCTTGAGAACTTCCCTGGTTTTCTTCATGATGTCAACCTTGTCGCGATATGATAGCACCTTTATCAAAATATGCCTGGGTCTATCATCAGCTCTCCTCCCATCTCTGTGAGCGCGCTCTACCATGGAGGGCATCTGAAACTTTCTCTGGAGGATCTCCTCGACAGTTTTCACGCAGTCCTCTCGCTCGTCCGCTCTGGGTTCGGGAATGCCGACGATCCTGAAGTTGTTTCGTCTCGAGAAACGTTCACCTTTGTTGGTAGCCTCTTCTGTCTTCGCTGCCTTGCCCCGAAGGATGTTTACTTCTTTCGATAAGTCTGCCATTTGCTTCTCCATGACTTTCGTGTGATTTTGCAGCTCATCAACAGGTTGCCGCTCGAAGAGCAGTGCCGCACTTAGGTGGTCCTCTACATCTCGAAGCTTGGATGCGAGACTATCGACCGCTTTCTTCAGCATTGTCTCGAACTTTTCGGTAAGCCGCTTATTGTAGCTTTCAAGTTGTGGTGAAAGGTCGTCATGGTCTGCTTCACTGAGCACTGCATTAGAAGAAGTGCTCTGACCCGATCCCGATGTGTTGCCAGGGTTTAGTGACGCGGTTTCCATGGCGTTGGCTCTGGGTACAGTGATGGGGGTCGTTGCTGGGCTGAATAACGAGGCGTCGTGTTTAAAATCCTTTTGAGGGGTCGATTTAGCCGTTTTCATGGCCGCAGCTCCCGCATGGATTTTGGGGCTTTGACCGGGTTTTGTCGTCGACGATCTAGCAGAAGGCCGTTTACCCGTTGAAATTGGCGATGGTTTTCTATCTTTCGATCTTAACGACATCTGGCTCATTTTTTCTGGTTCAAATAAACCCCTCAAAAAAAGTTCGGAAACTCAAGTTTCATCGATCATATCTCTTGTATTTTTTTAATAAGAATACTCGAAATCGGTGTCACAATAAAGCCTCATTATATACCTTTCAAACGATGCATTATGTGTAGTGATTATGCAATTGGGGCAATTGCAGTAGCCCAGAGAATAGGGGGAGGCAGGAAGTGAAATCTCGCAAAATGGCCCCAATACATTCAATTTACGAGTGCAAGACTGTGTTGACCAGTTTTCTAAAGGTTAACATTCTATTGAATGCTGCCACCCTTTCCATTCATCAAAATTGTTGAATTTGATACCATTTTAATGGAAATTACCTCTTCCTTACGATGGCATATTAATCGTAAGGATTATGCAAATGGGGTGTGTGCAGCGAACCGGAATATGGAGATGGGTCGAGTGTGAAATCAGACAAAAAGATATGGAATTGACAAAAAATCAGAGCGTTGCATTTTTTTCGAGCTTTTGGGAGGATTTTTTAGCATTTCAAATAAAATATTCATGATTTAAATTGATATCAACGGAAAGCCCAACAACTCTTCTGTATGAAAATGTGACATTTATAATGATTTTTGTAAAGGACGGCTGCAGGGAGATGAATGTGGGGGAGCCTCAAAAGTGACCCATTTCCAAACGCTCTGATTTGGTGTCGGTATCTGTATACCATTGTGTAGAGGATGTAATGCGACTTGAATGAGTTGGCCATGAATGAGAGGAATTCAATTGAAAACGCATGAATAGTGCCTTGAAATCAGAGCGTTTCAAAATGGGTCACTTTTGAGGCTCCCTCCCATTCATCTCCCTGCAGCCGCCCTTTGCAAAAATCATTATAAATTTCACATTTTCAAACAGAAGAGTTGTTGGGCTTTCCGTTGATATCTTATTTGATCATGAATATTTTATTTGAAATGCTAAAAAATCCTCCCAAAAGCTCGAAAAAAATGCAACGCTTTGATTTTTTGTCAACTCCATATCTTTTTGTCTGATTTCACACTCGACCCATCTCCATATTCCGGTTCGCTGCACACTCTCCATTTGCATAATCCTTACGATTAATATGCCATCGTAATGACGAGATAATTTCCATTAAAATGGTATCCAATTCAATAATTTTGATGAATGGAAAGGGTGGCAGTATTCAATAGAATGTTAACCTTTAGAAAACTGATCAACACAGTCATGCACTCGTAAATTTAATGCATTGGGGCCATTTTGCGAGATTTCACTTCCTGCCTCCCCCTATTCTCTGGGCTACTGCAATCGCCCCAATTGCATAATCACTACACATAATGCACCGTTTGAAAGGTATATAATGAGGCTTTATTGTGACACCGATTTCGAGTATTCTTATTAAAAAATACGAGAGATATGATCGATCAAACTTGAGTTTCCGAACTTTTTTTGAGGGGTTTATATCACAGAATCTTTACTTCCTCTTCATGAGTTAAACGACGTGTCTAAATTAATGTCGAGGTCCCAAAAACTTACATTTTACGAACATATCTGGAGAGGCCAGAAGTTTCGTGTCTTTATATGAAGAGCGCCATATTATATACTTGGTGTTTTGTTGAAGGGGAACGCCACGCAAAGAAAAACACAAGGTTATAAGTTGTAGTACCATTGTTTGATATTGAATAGATGTCCAACACTTTGCAAAGGGTTGACTTATTCATAAACCATGCTCTTCCAGCAGGCCCTATACATAACATAAATGTTATCATTACCCTACTCCACTCTTTGTATGCCGGGCACCTGGCTAGAAGGCAGAAGGTACCATTTTTTATAATGGTCTATGGTATGTCCGGCCGGGGTCAAACCCACGACCTCCTGTGCATATTAAAGATGGATGCTCTACCACTGAGCCACATGCCCAGTTTTTGTTAAGTGTTTGGCCTTTTAACCTATTTGAGAGTAAGCTGTTTGGTATTACATTATGAATTAAGGTTGAATTTCTGTAGAATACTTACTTGCAGTCCCCTGATTCGCTGCCTGGAGAATTCATACTGGTATGCCACGATGCGCCCCCTGATCACTGCCTGCAGTCGGAGGTAGCCTTTCTTCATCTGAAACATGACGGTAAGAATTAAAGAGTTACAATTCCTGGTAAATTTGTACTAGTATGCCTACAGTCAGAGGTAGTTCTTCTTCTGGTAAAGCTTAGGAATTAACATAATGGTTTTCTGATCTATATTTGTGTATTCCTCTCAATTTCATCACAATAAACAAGTATTGTCATTACAAAATTTGCAGGACTTTCCTTCTATATCATATTATAATATCATTATCGCTATTACTAACCATCACCAACAATATATGAGGTGATAATACCAAAAGTTAAACTTATACTTTTACTTATCATAGTAATAATATTAATTATTAAAAAAAGGATTAATAATAATAACGATTAATATAAAATTTCGTTCTGTAGCACAATCTATAACAGAATACATAACAAAATAGTAAATTTAGTATAACCTTTAGGTAGCGGACCCTCTCGGCAAACCAGCCGCGGAACATCTTCTGGATGATGACGCACTTGTTGGTCAGGGCCTGGTCTCGGAGAGCCTCCAGGTGCAGATCTTGGGCGTCCTAAACAAATTATAACAACAACAAAGGAAAAATAAGTTACAGATGATTTGGAATCGTAAATCAGATGCACTGTGCCATCTTGGGAACACCTTGTGCATGGTGCGTAATGCACACTGGCGCAGTTTGATGAAGTGTGCACAAACTAGCCTAGTTCAAAAGAGCGATCTGCAGTGTAGCAACCCCATTCATGGTCTCGGAGGGCCTCCAGGTGCAGATCTTGGGCATCCTTTGATGAAATGGAACAAAATAAATTTAAAAACACAATGTTCATGTTCTTGTTAAAATGACAGAGGCAGCAGCTTGCAAATGGTGTCACGATTTATAGAAATTGCAAAACGATACACACAAATCTGAACAAAGTTCAACTTGCCATAATTTGTTATTTGCTCTACCGATTTTGTTTAGATTAGCACTCAGGATTCCTTTCATTCATCTTCTTTCGTAGACAACATCAAAATTCCCCTTTAACAAAGAACAAGCCATGCTGGATGTTCCCCGTTGTGCCTGGTGTTGCAAATAATCATACAATGGCACTAACAGGATAACAGGGAAATATTAAGGAATTTTGTCTTCTCTCAATATGGTAGAAAATCCCCTTGTCCTTGGTCTGGATCAGAAATTAATCCTTTTGGAAACAATCCTTGAAACCTTCAAATGATATATGCATGTGTTACAATGTCTGTGGTACTCAATGGGTTCAAAGATAATTAATGAAAGATTTTGACATCAATATAATCAAATTCAATTATTTTATGAGAATTAATGACAAATGATGACATCAATGCATGACACCTCTGACACTGAATGTGCATGTTGTCAAATACCTGCAGTACTCCATTGGGTTTACAGAACAAGATCCTGTTTGCATTGATTTTGATTGACTCACATTGAGGAAGATCTTCTTGGTGCCAAGTTGCCAATTTTTTCCCGCCAGGACCGCCTTCCCGATTATCTTGCATGCCGCCAGGCAGTCCTCTTTCGCCGAGGGCTTCATGCCAGGGATCAGCATCCGGTAGCGATCCACAAACTCTGCGAATGTGTGGCGGATAGGGTACCCTGCTCGGCGAATCCTGTTAAAGGAAGCAAAAAGAAGAACATAATTTTTTTTCAGTCAGGTTTACTTGATTAGGATTTGGAACTATAACAGAATATACCAATCTTCATTAACTGAAGGTTTCATGCCCGGGATCAGCATCCGGTATCAAACTCTGCGAATGTGTGGCGGATTGGGTACCCTGCTCTCGAATCCTGTTTAATAGAGAAAGCCAAAAGAATAATATTATATGTATTCTTATCTTTTTCAATCAGGTTCACTTGATTAGGATTTGGAACTACATGTATGAGAGAATATGCCAATCTGTATTAACTGAAGGTTTCATGACCGGGATCAGTATTTGGTATTGGTTTACGAACTCTGTGCAGGTGTGGCGGATTGGGTACCCTGCTCTCGAATCCTGTTTAATAGCTAGAGAAAGCCAAAAGAATAGTATTATGTATTCTTATCTTTTTCAATCAGGTTCACTTGTTTAGTATTTGGATCTATGAAGAAAACAAAAATATATATATGAATTATGAAGATCTTCATTAACTGAAGGTTTCTAGCCCGAATCAGTATTTGGTATTGGTTTACGAACTCTGTGCAGGTGTGGCGGATTGGGTACCCTGCTCGGGCGGATCATGTTAGAGAAAGCCAAAAGAATGTGAATGTGAAGGTTGTTGGTTCAATGCCCTTGTCACATATCACAGGATAGCATTAATGAACGCTCGACGGAGAGAAAATGTTCAATCTGTTTGTCTCCGTTTGTATGCAATTCTTGTTCTATGAATGCGTTCCTTGTCAGGCAATGTCTGTTGTTTTATCTGGCAGAAAGTTTTGGGCATCCAGCAATGGAGACAACTTTCACCACGGCATAATTTGATTTCGCAAATTTTCTATCCGTCGGGCATCCATTTACGCTAGCCTGTGATATGTGACAACACGCTTAGCATGACACTTTCCCCTCGCACACACATGGATCGCACAGAAATGGTTTTACTATAATGCCTTACCTGATGGTTTCCTTCATACCAGAGTACCGCAGCTGCCTAACCACCAGCTTACTTTCAAAATCCTGTACATCACAGAAAGAACAAAAAGTGAAAGTAATTAAAAATAAACAAAAGTCAAGACAAAGGCTATCAAGAGAAAGGTATTCTCATGAATAGTAATTTAGTAATACATGTAGATGTTATCCAAAAATATACATGTTCTACTAGTAAAGTGAGTCATAAAAAGTGACGATGGCATAGTTTCTTAGAATTACCTTGAATGAACCAAATAATTAAAAGTGAAATGATGTCATCAAATATGCATGATATATTCATATACTCTATCCATCAATTTGCATAAATCTATATACCAGTGTTGTAAACGAGTCCACGCCATTTCTGAGGCCAAGGCCACCATCAAACATCATTACTTTAGACCAGACCAGACCAGACCAGACCAGACCAAGTACGCTGAAAAAATAGCCTCAAGGTCAAACTTGACTACAACATTGCTATTTACTTACTCATTACTTCACTGCCAATCTTCTTTAAACTATAACATTACTGTAAATTTGTTTCATGTTAATGGGTATCAAGAACTATGAAAACAAGCAGTCTATTATCTTATTTCGAGAGAAACACTTACATTTGGCCTCTTCAGCTCATTCGGCTTGATGCAGCGCACAAAGAACGGCTGGCATGCGCCAAGCGTTGTCATCAGCATGCCAAGCGACTTCTTGAACTGTGTCCCCAGGGTCGGCGACTTCTTGCGCGTCGCTGAGGTTCCGGGGAGGTCATTCTTGAAGAGCACCTTCAAGTAGTTGTTCTGGCTGGTGCGGATCAGCTGGATGAAGTCCGGACTGAACGTGTCACGATTCTTGTCCAGGAAACCTAAAAAATAGGATAGAATAGTAAATACATTATCAATACGTGAATGAGCTAAAATGTTTTGTTATAGTTAAAAGAAGTTATTTTTGGAGGCCGTCATGTATGCTGAAACCCAATTTTCTTGTCAAAGGATGGTTGACGCTGCATAGTGTAAGTATAGAATTTCCAGGAATGTTGTGTTTAAATATATGTAATCAGTCTGTTTTAATGTGTTTAAATAAATAAACAAATACTAACAAGCAACCATAAGATATACTGACTACATTGACATTCATGGGGCATATGCCTAGGATAGTTTAGTTGGTAAAATGATGTCACAGGGATCTGGAAGTAACTGGATAAACTGGACCTCCTTCAGTATTTCTTTTCCTTCTAATAAGTCTTGAACAACTTATCTGATCATAATTTATTGTTATGAAATGTACGTCAAATAGAGCTGAAATTTTGGACTTTCTGTCATTTATTGAAGCATACAATGAAGTACTCGATAAAGATGCTACTAGGTCTGTAAGCTCAGCTCTTTTTAAAATTGATATCTTACTACATTAGCCTTTGCTTTCTCAGGATAACTTTGTTGTAATTGTTCCTAAAACATTCACTAAATCATATGGTGCTCGTTCCTTTCAAGCTGCAAGTGCAGAATTGTGGAACAAAACACCAAATCACATAACACAATCTGGGACATTGTTACAGTTTATGACAAGCTTGAAAACCCACTTGTTCCATTGTTACTTTCCTTAATATTCAATGTTTGTGTAATTAAAAAATGTATATTTATATAAATGGTATATACACTGTATAATGATTATTTGTGATACAAGGAAAGGTGTTGTTTTGGGAGTGTGAACTTTGGGAATAGGAAGTGAAGGCAGAATGGCTGTTAGGGTTAGGCTTAGGCCTATATACATGAATATGTCTTATTAGAGCCCTTGTGAATGGTATGCTTGGTTAGACTTGCCTTTGAATAACTTCTGCCTGGTAAACAGGGCAATGAGATCAGGCACCTGTCCCCGGTAGGGATAGATTATTCACAGAACATGCTGTATTTGATTTCTTTTATGTTATTTTATGTACATGTACACTCTTCTGGAATAGCACCTTTTAGTTGTACTAGATATAGTAATTAATACGCAGTATAGTATGCTGAACCTTTATTTCTTCTATTTCAATTTCTTACAGCGCATAGAGACATATGTGATATGCGCGTTATAAATACCTTATTATTATTATTATTATTATAGTGGATAAGCAGTTCTTAGCATTTTGAAAAAAATGTGACCGGCTATAGCAAAACCCTGCACTTGTCGGTAATTCATGTTTTGAAGAAATTGGCATTTAAGTTCACATAATGTGTGTAAAAGACTAACTCTTATGATTGTAAAATTAAAACAATCATATCTTCGCCAATTATTGACCAATTTGTTAGAACAAAGCATCAAATGAAAGCTTGTTATGAGGCCTTTGTAATGGTATGAAAATCTAAATTTGGATTTTTACCGACAAGTGCAGGGTTTTGCTATAGCCGGTCACAAATGTTCGTTTATTGCTATGGGAAAGAAGTAAAGGAATGGCAAACACAGCACACTTACCCGTTGCCTCGTAGTCGACAGTCCCCGCAAAGTGCTTGATGCCAAAGAGCGTACCCCTCGCATACGTCGCCGAGATGTACAGATTGTTCTTGCTGTGATGTTGGTCGAGCTTGGACAACATGGTCACATCCGTACCCTGGTAACATTGAATACAGAACAAATTTGTTTTCACATTTTAGTATTTATGTTTCATATTTAAATAATGAAAGTGCTTGATACCAAAGAGCGTACCCCTCGCAGACGCCGCCGAGATGTACAGCTTGTTCTTGCTGTGCTGTCGGTTGAGCTTGGCCAACATGGTCACATCCGTACCATATGTGACCGGCTATAGCAAAACCCTGCACTTGTCGGTAATTCATGTTTTGAAGAAATTGGCATTTAAAGTTCACATAATGTATGTGAAAGACTTATGATTGAAATATTGAAACAATCATACCGTTGCCAATTATACACCAATTTGTTAGAACGAAGCATCAAATGAAAGCTTGTGATGAGGCCTTTCTAATGATATGAAAATCTACATTTTGATTTGTACCGACAAGTGCAGGGTTGTGCTATAGCCGGTCACATAATAATGAGCTAGTGAGCAGAGTATATTTTAGTTTGTACTCTATGTTCATATTTTAAGAACTTATCTGCTTGATGCCAAAGAGTGTACTCCTAGCAGACACCCCTGGTATGTTTCATATTTTATGAATTTAAGGACTAAATTACCACTTGAACACATTATAAATACCAAATCGAATTCAGATTGGTGCTAAATCAGCAATCATTGTGCGATGATGTTCATTGGCTTATCTGTGATGAGATCAAGACTCTTTTTTATAGCCAACCCTGTCCAGATTTTTTAATAAAACTAATTGTTTCAAGAACCCAAAAGGCAAGCATACCACCAAAACCCCTCAGGAATACCTAATTAACATCAGATTAGTGCAAAATTAGCGAGTCAATAATTATTCTACCTTTGGAAATCGTGCCTCTTCGTCGACGAGTGTTTCATATAGCTGCGATGAGATCAAGAGTCTCTTTGTTGTCAGCCAACCCTGTGTCACATTTTGTAATAAAACTAATTGTTTCAAGAACCCAAAAAGCAAGTGTAGGGCCTACCACGCAAAACACCTCACGAATACCTAATTTATATCAGATTGGTGCAAAATTAGCGAATCAATCATCATTTTACCTTTGGAAATCGTGCCTCTTCCACGACAAGGGCGATGATATTCATGGGCTTAGCTGCGTTGAGATCAAGAGTCTCCTGCTTGTTAGCCAACTCTTTCACAATTGTGACAGAACTAATCGTGTCATGAACCCCAAAAGCAAGTGTACCACCAAAAACACCTCAGGAAAACTAATTTAGATCAGATTGGTGCAAATAGCGAATCAATCATTATTTTACCTTTGGAAATCGTGCCTCTTCGTCGATGAGGGGCGATGATGTTCATGTGGGCTTAGCTGCGATGAGATCAAGAGTCTCCTGGTTGTCAAGAAACTCGATGTGTTGCCACTTGATGCCTTCACGGTCATACTCCTCCTACAGATGGCAATAATAATAATAATAATAATAATAATGTATTTATAACGGGCATATCACATATATGTCTCTATGCGCTGTAAGAAATTGAAATGGAAGAAGGAAAGGTTTAGCATACTATACTGCGTATTAATTATTATATCCTTCATTAATGAAATCCTGTTCAGTGATAGGTCTACATAGCGTCATGTAACCAAACATAGTAATACCCATGCGAGAAAAATGTGCTATACGTGACCTCATTACATGGTATAGTAAGTGCTATACCATGAATGACGTCATAGACGCCGGGTGATCATATTGAGCCCATACAGATGCGTGTTATAAAACTTCTCTTCGAGCAGAGGTCTTGTTTTAGCTTGCGAAAGATGCTCGACGAGATTTCCCAAAGAGTTATTTAAAAAGAAATACAGAATACTTTTACCTGTAAATATCAATAAGTTCCAAAGAATATTCTAGAGATGCATTTCATGTATAGCGGTATTCGAATTTAAAAATTCCGACAATGGTGCACATTGTGCATCGTTGTCCTTCTGTGGTTGTGACACTAATTCGTCATTTAACAATCACCGCAGTGTGCACTGCACTAGCTGTATGTGTAATGTACGAATAACTATTTTCTCCATACAATTACACGGTGTGTATGTTAAAGTTAAAGTCCCTTTCCTGTGCCAATGTTGGCTAAAAATAGCCGAGTCATTCACATTAAGCCAGCAGCAACAACAACAACTGCAACAATAAATATGTGGGGAACCCCCTGTGCAATTTGCATTGTGACGTCAGGACTGTAATTGCCATAGAAGTATGAATAAACAAACCAACCCGTTTATAACTAGAAGGCTCACTTAACGCGCGCAAGTCACGTGTCCCATATACTTTGTACATGGGCAACATGGCGGAGTGAACAGATTTTTGAAGCTCCCGTAGCCCACTTCTCTACGTCATCGCATAGTGACCTAGAAATACTGGACCAATCATCATGCTATGCAGTGCGTAGACTATCGCGCCTATTTTCCTGCGCACTGTCCTAGATTTCATCACGCTTATGAGAACAATGGGAGCTATTGTGACGTATGCATATGAACTTGTTTTATTGACCTCGATCCCGTGACGACGCGTTTGAACTACTCTGTGATTGGTTAACTGTAGTTCCCAAGTAGCCCATAATGCAACCAGTTGTGGGCTCTTCCGGTGAGCAAAAATCGCTGCACTCTGGCAGCAGTGACACCCCCCTGGTAATTGCGCGCATTAACTGAGGACATCGCGCGCTGCCCATTCATTTTGTACAAGAAAATTGTCCAGTGGTCGGTCTTTCCATTAAGCGTCTTTGATTATACGCAATACGGGCTCTGCGCTAGGACTATTGCGCAAAGGGGGTCAGTGTCACAAACAGAACATAGTCAGTGCAGTGATGGTTCCATGATCAATGTTTTGTTTTTTCTTTATATTTTTCTTTAATTTAATTGAAATCATTTATTTTTGCGATAATTATGATTATGCGAAGGATATAAAACAAATATATTATGCACTATTTCGAGCCACTAGTGAAATTATGGATTCCTCGGTGACAAAAAGCACTGATTTTCTTCGGGGCTTGCGACCCTCATAAAATAGTGGTTTTCCTGTCACCTCGGAATCCATAATTTCAACTAGAGGTTCTCGGTGCATGGTATATTTGTTTTACTATATATATACAAACTATCAAGTACAACTGAAAGGTGTTATCCCAGAGAGGTGTACATGTACATAAAATAAAATTACAAAAAGAAAAGGAATAGGGAAGATAATCAAGTTCAGGTTCATTTAATTGTCCAAATAGTGACATATTGGATACATTACATGCAATTTCACATTGAAATACAAAGTTTATATATATGCAATGTACATTATATTCAAATTAACAACTACACTCTTAAAAATGCGTGGTCGGATTTTGCGTGGTCATTATGATTTGACCACGTTTCGTGGTTGTTTAGTTCGTTAAGCCTTCGTCCGTTTCCTAATTAACCAGAACAAACGGGGTCAATGCGACCACGCAAAAACTGGTCAATATAATTTGACCACGTTTTGTTGTTGTTTAGTTCGTTAAGCTATGGCTCTGGTACACGTACACACGCGTACGGTACGCGTACGGTGTTGGTACTTGGTACAATCTTCGGAGACGAATCATGGAGTCGTTTACCGACAGAGTGTGGGAGAACATATCCAGAAGTTCAAAGGTAGAGTGAATCTTTCGGTTTTTTGTTTATGTCTATTTAGGAAAGTAATCATCAGTATTGTTCTCCTCTTCTTTTAATGTCGTTTAAGATTGCGTGTATATTCCTTGATTTTGCAGCTTTGATTCTACGTTAGAGATCTGTATGCATGAGATTAACTCTATTCAGCGCCGCTTCGCACGCACGGCGCCTGGGTACGGTTAGGTTAGTATGCTTATGAGATATGAACTTTGTATGTGTACAGTGCACGTAATGATGTAGGCTAGACCTAGACCTTCCTATAATCATACTAGCCTATTTCATTACATGCACTGTCCCCGCACTGTCTCATACAGACCTCTAGCGTACGTAGAATCAAAGCTGCAAAATCAAGGAATATACACGCAATCTTAACGACATTAAAAGAAATGTAAGAGGAGAACAATACTGATGATTACTTTCCTAAATTAATAGACATAATTGTCATAAACAAAAAACAGAAATATTCACTCTACCTTTGAACTTTCAACCATGTTGTGATGTTTGGACTGCCCTTAAGAAATGACCACGTTGCTTGGTCGGAATAAATGACCAAGTTCGACGGGGCTATAACAAAATGACCCCGCAAGTTATGCGGGGTCAAAAATGCGGGGTTAAAATTCGCGGGGGTTAAAAGTTATGCAGGGCTATAATTTGGCCACATTCGGGGTCGAAAATGTAACCACGCTACGTGGTTATTTTGGGTGACCACGCACGGCGGGGTCGATGTGACCCCGCACGGGGTTTGTGCATAGTTGTCCCGCATGCGGGGTCATTTGTAACCACGTTTGGGGTTATTTTTGACCCCGCATTTTTACAGAGTGTACACATGAACAAAGCATCAATTTATTTATGAATTGTAATTAATAATAAAAAAATATTTTAATCAAATTCCATATTCCCCCCCCCCCCCCCCCCCCCCCCAAATGGAAGTGCCTATATGTTTTACAGATTCATGGAAAACAGATTTCTGTTTAATAATCATGTACTATAATAAATTTCCATTCATTCAATTTTTGGAAGTCTGCTTCCATTCAACATATACATTAGGTAGATGGCACTTTGGCCGTTCTCATCTTCTCACCTGTTCAAGCTTGAATATATGCCTCACAAAGAACTGCTGCAGGTTCTCGTTTGCGTAGTTGATGCACATCTGTTCAAAGCTACAAAGACGACAGACATTGGAGGGAAATTGAAAATACATTTTTTAGCAATACTTCCTTCAGAATCTCACAGGAGAAGCTTCTTCGCAGCGATTTTAGAGTGAGGATGCGCCTTCATTCGGCCAATAAGATTTGTCGTATTTGGTTGAGACAAATAATGAAATTGAAGTTATGAAAATGGTGTCTGCAAATATGGGGAAATTGTCATGAATTCATTGATTTTACACATGGCGGTATGATCTCATCAAATTTTACACGTGGCGCAAGTTTGAAGTTTGTGCCGCCAAGCAAAAAGGGCCTGGCGAGAAGCTGGCCGTATAAAAACTGATATTTGAGAGAATTCACAAATGCCAAGTCAGTATTAATATTATTTGATAACCTGATCTTTTAAAAGTTCTCAAACCCACAGATACCAAGACGAATGATGCAGAACCTCTTGCCTGTGCTTCTTATAATATTTAACTATATTAAAGGGATCTAGTAACTTTGTTGACATGTGCAAAAAGTGATGAAGGGTTGATGCAATGTATATTGTTGTTATCTCATATGTCCACATGTCCACAGGGTATTGTGTGAAAATTTCAAGTCAAATGGACATTGCATGGCCAAGTAATGAGCGAAAATACAAAATGATATTCACTGACTCACTGCACTCACTTTGTACACGGTAAGAAAAACTCCGGGGAAGTTTTTCTTATCTGAATACTTCAATCGTACATATCTTTGTAACGAAAGGGAAATTTGAAAAACCGAAACCGGTCCCATGATTTTATTGTTAATACGAATACAACAAGGTATGATGGAACCGCTAGAATTAAAATTTTATTTTGAGGATTTGGACAATGTTACTAAGTTCCTTTAATCTCACCCTGCCACAGAGTGGCTATGGACATTATTACCTTTTCTTTCCAAAGTTCTCAAATCCAAAGAGTCTTGATGCAGATCCTTTTCCCCGTGTTACTGACAATATTTAACTATATAATCTCACGCTGCCATTAAATGGCAATGGGCATAAAACTCTGTGGCAATGGGCATGTAGTAACCTAATATATAATTACCTGTTCTTCCCAAAGTTCTCAAACCCAAAGATATCCAGCAGTCCGATGCAGATCCTCTTGCCCGTGTCCTTTTCGTGGTTCTTGAACGTCGCCACGTTGAGCTTGTCGACGATCCAGATGAACAACCGTCCGTAGATGGCCTTCACAAAAGCGTCGCGCATGTCGGTGGCCCGGGCGCGGCTGACCGGTGAGATGATGACCTCACCGGAGGCTGTGGTCGACTTGGTGGTTAGCACTTCCTCCAGCGCCTTGTGATCGACCTAGATGAATTTTGTGAAGGATGGAGACAGGGTAATCATATTTCATTAAATTTCTGTGAGCTTCTTTTCAAGCTCAACTGCATGAATAGCAGGTGTAACAAACACATGCAGTTCAATCAGCTTCTATCCGTTCATGATTCACGCGACTGAATAACGACTCAGTCACATTGGACACGGCAGCCGTACGGTCTACAATTTCTACGGCCAATTACCAAAATAGGGCCGCCGTAGAATTTCTACGGTCACATGCATTAGCAGTCACATTTGCCAGGGCCGCCGCACGGCGTATCTTTAATTTGTGGAGACAGAAAATCTGCGGCTGTCGTACGGCCTTTGAAGTGAAGACGCACGGTCGCCTTAGGGCGTCCCTGCGGTTGCCGTAGGTTATTTGAACAAATATCAAGGCAGACGCAAGGCGGCCGCAAGGCGACCGCAAGGCGGCCGCAGGAGGGCCATACGGCAACCGTGCGGCCAGACTGACGCTACAGCTACACTGCCGTCCCAAGGAAAAAGCCAGTATCTACACGATTCAGCGTTTTCTAGAAACTGAGATATTGACCCTTTTGTGTTTTTGCCACAGCCGCTCGGAAATAATAAACTTGTGAAGATATCTTAAGTGTGTGATTAAAGGCTATATATGTGTCTATTTTTCTTCATACATGAACAATTGAATTTTCCGTTTAATTTTGAGATTTTCATGAAAATGTAGATGCTTTGGGAAAATCCATGGTTCGTGACCGATTTCCCCAAGGAAAAAAGCAGTATCTACATAGAAATTCGGAGGGTGTTAAATTATGCCTTACGTTATGGATAAAACAATCGAAAATGTTTCGGATATATTCTGTATGTACTATTATCATACTTTAAAGGGAAAAAAGTTTGATTAATTAAAAAGCGCCCTCTCTAGGCGAGTCACACTTTTCTTTAAAAAGGGACTTATTGGCCCATATTCGCAATGAAAGAAAATACGAAGCATGAATTATATTCATTAACCACGCAAAAATGATTGTTTATACATTTGTTATAAAAGTGTATAAGTTAGAGTTAAAACAAAACTTTGAAATGATATGCGTTAAAATCACATACCATTAACACACTGCACAGCATCATATGCCGTGCGCAGTCAGTCTGTGCATTGTGTGAATGTGGCAGAGGTACACGCACTTTTGTTGTTGTTGTTGTTATTTAATTTTGTTTGGCGATTAGTCAATGGTGACTATTGTCGCCAACTACCATACATTTTTTGTTTTTTATTATTTAAAATTAAATGTCTATGTATTTATATCATAAACTATATACAAGTATGCATTTATTTTGTCTATTTTCTCCTTTTTTTTCACACATAATATAAATAATAAGGTTTTTTTTTTTTTTTTTTTTTTTTTACAAATCTTCAAGGCATAAAAGAATTATCGAGGCATGGCCAGGAGCTACATCTAGATATCTTAAATATAACTCCATGGCTTGAGAATACATACAATTGGGCGATCGCACCACTGTCCAAATGTAATTAGCAACACTGATCCCTCCCCTGTCACATGATGCCGTCTTACCAGCCCTCAAAGTACGTTTCTTAGGCTTTCGGGGTACGCACCCCTCTGTTCACTCGCATAATACTGTCGAGGATCAGAGAAGGCGACGTACACCTAGGTCACTCTGGCATAGAGAGGGGGGCGTTAGCCTTACACAAGGAAACAAAAACAAAATGTAGCGCGATCGCACACTTATATGCTCTCGGCCTCATCCAAGTCAGGTTTTTATCAAGCAAAGCATTGTGGGCGCACACTAAATAACGTGCAGTGCAGTGGGTGCAAACATAATAATAATAATAATAATAGTAAATTGGTATGACAAAACACGAACCAAAGACAAACAGACCATTACAGTGTATATTATAATATTTTACAGAAACATAAAACTAATATTATGCTTACACGAAAGTTTGCTGTATAGCGAATCGTTTTGTCCTTTGTACAAAACGGACAATAGCCGCTTGAACATGTATATCTGTGGATTTTAGAATCATTTTCATATCATTTTCAAAAATATTAATTTCAACGAACATCATTGCTCGTTCAATCAAATATCTACGACACTCCATAAAATAATGAGTGACCGTTTCTAACGAAGAGCAAAAATCACATTTCCCTGTGGGGTGAATCCCAATTTTATATAAATCAAAATGAAGGCCTAAAATTCCCAAACGTAGTCTTCTGAAAATCTTTTCAGATTGTCTATTTAAATTACACACAACCTGTTGTTTAACAAATGGCTGTATTTCTTTTTAAAAATAATTAGAATCTTCCCATCGACGTTGCCATGTATTTACGGCTCGTTCATTTAAAATTGTCTTTAATTCTGAAAGAGCAAGACCATTACATATTTCAATATCTTTATATAATGCTTGTTTTGCATAGTAATCCACCATTTAATTTCCATTTACTCCGCAGTGACTCGGTATCCATTCAAAAAGATATCTTTACCTGTCTTATCTAAATTTGTAAGAATACTCACAATCTCTAATACAAATGATTCTGAAATGTTATTATTTTGTAACGCCATGAGTGAGCTCAATGAATCTGAAAAGATTACCACTCCAACATACACTTCAACAGACTGTAACCAATCCAGAGCTAAAGCGATTGCTGCCAATTCTGCTCTATATGATGATGTAAAATCTGTAAGTCTTTTCGACTGTGAGTATGAAAAGGCCGGTACATAAAAAGCCGCTGAGCATCTCCCTGAACCGGGTGCCTTTGAGCCATCCGTGAATATGTGCAATTGTGCTGACCATTTCTTTTGAATTAATTCAATACTTTTTTGTTGAAGGTAGGCTGGGTTGTTATCCTTTGTGAATTCTTGACTCAATTCAATAGATATATGTGCTGGGCTAAGAAACCACGGAGGTAATGGAGATGACAAAAAAAGGTTCAACAGAGACACTATCAATATTACTTATTCTGCATGCAAAAGGTCTGTTTCCTGCTTTACATTTCATAATTAATTTCACTTGCCAATCTGGCCGAAAAACTTTTAACAATGGGTGATCTAAGTGTCTCTGCAAACTAAATTTATATTTTTCTGTCATAAAATGTCCAGAGGCATTTCTCCCATTTCGACTTGCAAAGATGCTAATGGCGTTGAAGGGAGTGCACCGGCACATATCCGAAGTGCTTGAAATTGAATTGAGTTAAGAGGTTTTTTGACCGTGTCAGAGGCGCTATTATATGCCTCACATCCATAATCCATAAGAGGTCGTATCATTGCTCTGTATACCATTAAGAGAGATTTCGATGAGCTTCCCCATTCCGTTTTTGTTAAAGTTCTAAGTATATTTAATTTCCTTTTACATCTTAGTACTATATTCTCAATATGTTTATGCCAAGTAAGGTGTTTATCAAATATAATTCCTAAAAATCGTTGACTTTCTTTAAACATTAAATCTTCATCATTTATTTTCAAAATAGGATATTCTACATGTATACTTCTAGTAAACAAGACAGGAACTGTTTTGTGTACTGATAACTTAAAATCTCCATTTATGGAACCAATTTTGTAATATTCCAATAGAAGTCTGTAGTTGTTCTGTCATATCAAATAAATTCATCCAAACAGCGCAGTCATCTGCATACAAAGATATTTGTATTCCGGGGACGACAGGGATATCTTTCATCATAATATTAAATAACAGCGGGCTTAAAGCACTTCCCTGTGGAAGCCCATTACATTGTTCATATATTTGTGACTTTGTTTGTCCCACTTTTACCTGAAAGGTGCGATTTTCAAGATAATGTTCTAAAAAAGTATACATTTTTCCTCTTATTCCAATTTGTGCTGATTTAAACATCAATCCTTCAATCCATAATTTATCATACGCCTTTTCTATATCTAGAAACAAGGCTAAAGTATGAAGTCCTGTATTTAAATTTGTTTGTATAGAATTTTCTAATTCAACTATATTGTCCACTATATTGCGTCCTTTTCGAAAACCACTCATAAAAGGAGGCAAAATATTGTGTTTTTCAACAAACCAATATAGTCTTTCCTTTATCATTTTTTCCAATATCTTACTCATGCACGACATTAAAGCTATTGGTCGATAGGAAGACAATTCTTGTGATTGTTTACCTTGTTTCCGTATAGGAACAATTATAGAGTGCTTCAATTGTTTAGGAATAACTTCAGAATTCCAACAAATATTCAAAACCTTCAAAAACAATAACTTACTTGTGGCAGACAAATTTGTATAGACTACATATGGAATTTTGTCCTGACCAGGGGCCGATTGCTTACAATTGTCTAAAGCTTTACCTAACTCTTGAATAGTAAAGTCTGTATCCAAAACATTAGTCAAACCGTCATTTTGTAATGTGGGCAATATTTGTTTATTCAAAATATTTTGACTAGATGTCTGGAAATATTTCCCTAAAGCATCGGCCTTTTCCTGGTCAGTTACAAATTGTTTATCTTCTTGAACAAGTATTGGCAGATTTTTAGGGGAGGTAACTTTAACACCATTCATTTATTTATGCAAGTCCAAATCTTAGATTCTGACATAAAACGATCCATCTTTTGACAAAAACCCTTCCAATATTTTCGTTCCGCATTTCGTAACATTTTCTGGGCTTGTCCTTTCTTTTTTAAATAATCATCCAAACTTTCAACAGAAATACAACGAGATAGTTTATTACAGGCCCAATTTCTTTCTTTAATAGCTTGTGTGCAGTCTAAAGTCCACCAAAAGACCGATTCATGTTTTTTCTTTGTTTTATTTACGGGCAAAGTCTCTTTTATTGCCTTTTTTAAATATTTCATAAACATTTCATATGTCTTTTGGACGTCATTTTGTACAATTAATTCTGCACATAATATTTCCTCACATTTGCCTGCAAAAGTTGCCCAATTCATATTTTTAAAGGACCAATGATCTTCATCATCTTGTCCTTTAAGACCAGAAACTGGGGGGTTGTCCAAATCAGGCCTCTCGGGTTGATCTGATTGCACATGAATTATAATACAAAAATGGTCACTTCCAAAAGTGTTAGGAGTAACCTCCCATAAACATCTACTTCCCAAGTTTGGGGAGACAAAACTTAAATCCAAACTTGAAAGTTTTCCTGAATGTGGGTCTATTCTAGTTCCCATTCCATCATTAAGAAGAATTAAATCATGGTCCATTACAAACTGATCTACTATTTTTCCATTACAATCATTTCTTTTACTACCCCACAAGATATTATGAGAATTAAAATCTCCTAATATCAAAAAATTTTCATTTTTGTCTATATTTACAAGCAAACGTTTCAAAATATTATCATTCAATTTCTGGCATGGATTATAAAAATTCACTATAGATAATGATTCTCCCCCAACACGTAATCTTACGTGTTGAATTTCATAATCACCATCATCTATAGGTTGTTCATAATACAGAGAATTATGAATATAAATTGCACAACCACCTCGGGTTTGGTTTTCTCTATGTCTTGAGAAACAATCATATCCCGGGAGAATCATTTCATTGTCAGATTGAAACCAAGTTTCTTGTATACACAACACATGAAATAATTGATCAATAATTTGTAAATATTGAGCAAGCTCTCTACCATGATTATTAAGACCTTGAGCGTTCCATTGGAGAATGGTCAACGCGTACATGAGTAGAGTAACTTGAAACAACATTGTTGTTTTAATCATATTTACAAAAATATATTTAAACATTAACTTGCAGAAGCCTTTCAGCGGCTGTTTTAACAAGAATAAAAATGTCCCTCTCCGCTCTTCCAACACAGAGACTTCTAATTAAATGAGCGATCGATCGAATGAGTAGCTCGTCGCTAACAATAGCTAAAATACTACCACTTTCTAATATATCTAGAGTGTCTCTTTTAATCTGTTCTGTGTGTGATGATTCAAGGACCTTTGTTTTTGAAGTGGTGGGTGCTTGTATTTTGGTTGGTTGTGTTACATATTCTTGGGGATGTGATTGTTTGGGCACTGTAAGAGTAATCCCTTCTTTTTGATGCGATGTGCTGGGTTGTTCTTGCGTTTTGACCAATTCTACTAATGGGGGTGTTTTGAGTACTTGTTGTGTGGTTGGTTTTGGTTGGGATTGATTGATGTTCCAGGTTTTGATTGCCTGGGCATAAGTTGTATTCTGGGTTACTTTCAGTGTTTGAATTTCTTTTGCTTTTTTTGCTTCTTTGCATCCATTGTATGCAGCTGAGTGGGGTCCACCACAATTGACACATTTTGGGTTTTCTTTTTTTGTACAATTATCAAAAGAATGTTCCTCTCCACATCTTACACAACGTTCTTTAGCTCTACACTGAGAAATTCCGTGACCGAAATGTTGACATTTAAAACATCTAATAACTTGTGGTATGTATGTCCTCACTTTGAAAATCAAAAAACAAAAATTTACCCTTTCTGGTAGAGTGTCTGAGTTGAATGTGATTATTACGTTCTGGGTTGGTGTCTCGACGCGGTCTTGTTTGTTGATCTTTTTCATTCGTTTTGGACGCCTACGACTTTCTGTGATTTTAACTATTCCTTCAGTTCATCGTCCGTGACCTCAATTGGGACCCCAGTAATCAGCCCTTTATCCCGAAAGTTCGTTCCCGAATTTTTACTGGGATAGTGCCAATTTTCTGCACTTGTTTTAGGGCTTGTACTTGCTTGATATTGAAACATTTGACAAGAATCCCGTCCCTAACGATCTTAACAAAATCAATTTGGGATTGCCCTACACATTCTTTAATGGATTTAGCTATAGCTATGGGATTAACCTTTGTGAGATTTCTGCTTGGGTCTGTAGAAACGAACAATATTTTCAAGTCAGATTGAGGTGGTTGAGTTTGCTTTGGTTTTGATTCAAAGAGTTGTCTGAGTCTGTCATGTCTGTGGAATTATAATATGTTGTCCTTGAAATATTTTCTATGTACTGACCAGTGGTCCCTTTCCTTCTACGTTTCGCGGATTTAGGCCTACGGTTTTTAGGCCGCACCACTTGAAATGGATCATTCTCATCATCTTCATCCTCATCCATACGTACACTATCATTCATAGTCACATCTTCTGGTACACTCAGTTCTGGCGCCGAGGCCGCCATGATTGGCACACCCCAAAAAGGCGCGAAAATCAATTGTCAAAATTTACGATACAATATAATACAGTGCAGTGTGTGACGCCCACAAAGCTTACCTGACCTGGATAATTCCAAATGTCCCGAAAATCGTCCGAACCGGAAACAAACTATAAACGCATACAATATATCACTTTATCCAATATAAATACAACCACTATCCATAAATGGCACAAAATGGCATAAAATAATTCCAATGAACCAAATATATGAATCTAAGAAGCGTTCGCGCATCGACCCTTCTGCGTCGACCCCATGCGTCGCATACTTGAATAGCCTTTGTCACAAACTCTGCGCTTTATAGAAGAATGTTGGTCGTATTGCAAAATGCACTTATATGTTAAATTTGCTTCAATATTTTGTGCTTCGCAATTCATATAAGTAGTGAAATTTGTTCATACAAGATATAATTATTATAAATGCGCATTATTCATATTGTCTGCTTATAAATAATTGGTTTGTCTTGTGGCGAGACTAACTGTGTAGATACTGTTGTTTTCCTTGGGGAAAGTGGAGGTTGACTGTAGATACTGCGTTTGAGGGTTGGAAAAAAATGGTGTTCCCAAATTTTTTTCAGAAAACTGAATGTATCACATGAAAGAGCATTGTTTATTGAGTATTTTTCTGCAAAAAAGTGAAAATCAACAAAAATGTCAGATACTGCTTTTATCCTTGGGAGGGCAGCACACCCCTATAGAGTATAGGAGTGGTAGCCATGGCTACGGCATGTATAATTGCTTCGGCGACCGTTGAAATGAAAAAGAGTTATAACTTTTACTTATAATTCTACGGCGACCCCTACGGCCTGTAAAATATACGGTTACGCCATGCGGGGACCCTGCGGCCACCGCAGATTTTCTGCGGCCGCCGCACGTTTCTCTCGATTTTGGGGGCGTACGGCCGCCGTACGCTCGCCGTAGAGCAAATGTGACTGTAGCGTTAGTAATTCACACGGAGTCAGAGATATAAAGTTCAGGATACTTTACTCTTGGTATCTGGGTTTCAAAAGTGACATATAGAACGTGGCTTGTTCAATCATGCATTATTGTACATGTGTGTGTATCCTTACGTTGTTGTTGTTGTTGTTGTTGTTTGATGTTTATTTGCGGTTCATTCAATTTGAATATTTTCGCCAAAAAATAAATATTATGTCATTCTTCTCATTTATTTTCTTTATTTTAATATTTGTATTATTATTATTATATACATATTTATATATTTTTTTGAAGTGCATACACGTTTTCAGACCATCAATAAACAAAACCAAAATTAAAGGCATCATCGGGCCAACCCGGCTCGGTAGGTTGAGCAGGCCAGTCTAGGCCCCCCGATGCATGGAGATGCACTCTGGTCGCCTTCGTTTTTCTTTGCACCTGCATCCGATTCCAAAAAACAAACAAAATTATATATAAAATCAAAACAAATCATATTAACCAAGAACATACAGAGGTAGCAAACATTTTTGGGCTTTGTAAGTGAAAGTGCAAGGTGCAGGGTGTAATTTACTAAATATTTTCGTACACGTTATTAATTTTGAGCAAAATTTATTATGGTGATCAAAACCGTCTTTAGTTGCCTGCATAGATATCCTATTAACAGTCTCTGTAACGGCTTGAGCATGCATATAATTTTACGTGTATCAAAACTATACAATATCACTACATGCGTAGTCTAAATTCCAAGACAACATTGCGTAGTCTTATTCCAAGACACTACATTTCTCCCTTTTTCCAAAAAAATTAAAATCTCCATGTAATTTAAATGCATATAACATTTTATGTCTTAAATCTATTCAACTTTTCCTGGAGCCTTATAATAAATGAACGAATATGCAACTTTAATCTGAGTGTACGTTGCATTCTTTTTGAGTCTATCTATATTCAAAATTCAAGTATCACATAACTAACAAAACCTATTTCAAATTGTTTCTAATAACCGTGTTTCTATTTTGTGTGTTTTATGTGCCACGTTAATAAGCATGCATTAACAATGTTTCATTAAACTTAAACTAAAGTTCTGTCTTCTTATCTTCTTTCTTCTTTCTTCTTTCTTCTTATCTTCAGGCTTCTGTTTCTTCCTCGTCCTGCTGGGTTTTCTTGTCTACTGTTCTTGTTTCTTATTGTTTGTTTCGTTTGTCAACTCAAAAGTCAATAATATAGTCTTCCAAGTGAGGGGGTGCTTTCCTCATCCTCCCTGGGTGTTGACGAGTGGGCGGAGCCATTTGTGTAGCTCTCTGGTTCGATCTAGGTGGTGTGGCGTTTTGTGCATACATTGGAGTAGGTGCATTGGTGTTTGCATCTGGTGGATTGGCTGTGTTGACGTGGGGTGGTGTGGCGTGTGTTTCATCACCTCCTTCCTGCTGTGTTCCTTGGAGCATTACGGACTTTTCGATTTGTACGTTCACTAGTGGACTGGTACAGTGACGTCATTTTTTGAAGCAGTGCGCATGCGCATCTACGTGCCCGTCGTTCGTACCAGATATCTAATACGTGTACACCCCTGTTTTGCCGTCGGTCTAGATCTGTGACGACAAGCACTATTTGGCTACTAAAAACAACGTCATATATAGCTGTATATTTCTTGTTTCTCTGCTGTGGTCTCTGTAAACAGGTTAACTGAACTATATGATTTAAATGAACTTGTCTATAAAGGTTACCTGTTTATAGCGTCCACTCTTCTTGTCTGCATTGGGTGGTCACTATACACAGGTTTTACTATCTCATTTTAATTCTATGGAGTCTGTCAATAATAAGTTACCTGATTATAGCGCCCACTTCCAATGTTTCATTTGGCTGGTCACTATACACAGGTTTGACAGTACACTGTGTTATGAAATTTGTCTATAAAGGTCACCTGTTTATAGCGACCACATGTCTTGTTGCACTTGGGTGGTCACCATACAACGTTTACTGTATATGATTTTATGGAACAGGTCTATAAGGGCACCTGTTTATTGCGGCCAATGTTCTTGTTTTCCTTTGGTGGTCGTTATACACAGGTTTGACTGTAAACAATATGTTGGCACCTGTCTATAAAGGTCACTTGCAATTTAATGTCAATTGTATTGTTTCCATTGAGTGGTCACTATACAGAGGTTTGTCTTAATAAGATTTTATAGAACCTGTCTATAAAGGTCACCTGTTTAGAGCGGCAATTTTATTTTCATTCAATCTGGTGGTCATTATACACAGGTTTGACTGTTAACGGTATTTCGGAACCTGTCTACAAAGGTCACCTGATAATAGCGGCCAATTTTCTTGTTTTCCTTTGGTGGTCTTTCTACACAGGTTTGACTGTATTGGATATTAAAACCCTTTTGTTTACAAAACTAATCTTCTATTTTCTGCAAACTTCGCACGAGCAATGCATGGCGTAACTATCCCGAGACTTGAACGCGCGTCGTCGTATGAAATCGAAAAGGTAAATAGCAACAGTAAACGTGCCTAGTCAACTCAATGTGGTACTTCACTGGGACGATAGGTCAACGGTCCTCGTATCAGCGATCGAAAACTCCCTATTAACTCTCTCCAGTCCTCATCAGGAGTAGTGAGCGGAGTGTCAGCGTCGTCAATAGAGGTTTTTCGCTGTGCTACGCGGCGGCTCTCACCGACGCAGGAACGATCTATTGGTACGTCGGCCGCGCTAAACAAGCCGTTTCGCTTATTTGATCAACGCGGCCGTAGACTCGGATGGTTGAACAGCTGGGCAGCACACAACACAACTCCACACACGTTGCGAGCGACGTTTGACCTCGCTACGAGCAGCGAGCGCTGCTGATTGGCTGTTTGCCGAATCGAGCGGTCTCTCAGCGCGGACGCACAATTGACCAAAGACGGTCGGTGATAACAGTTCAGGAACGGAGGGATCGCTGATACTACAGGAAATTGGTGATTTTTGCACACGACACGTAGTTTGTACGGCCGCGTTGCGCTTGCGAAAAGCCCATAATGTTCTGTACTACCGCGTTTGCGAGCTTGAAATGGCTTGCATCTCGGTAGGTTTCTCTGCCGTCGGCTACTCGTCTTGCAGCTATAGACGATCCATCTATCCTGTAGATCACATAGAAAGCTGGTTCGAATGCTGTTGTCCATTTGTTTCTCTTGTTCTGTTTGAGTAGGACAAAGTCTCCGACTACAAATGCATGGCTCTTTGTGTTTTTGTTTTCTCGTAGCCTTTTCCCTCTTTCCTTGTAGTTTTTGTCTTTCTGGTTGATCTTGTCATCGTTGTCCGATCCCGTCTGATGTGGTGTTGTGTGGTCCAGTTTAGTTCTCACTGGTCTCCCCATCAGTGTCTCGTATGGTGGTGTCTGCGTGGATGGGTGTGGTGCTGCTCTATAGCCCATGAGCATGTCTTGTATTGCTATCTCACGGTCTATTTTCTGAAGGTGGGCAATCTGCTCGGTCTTGTTCAGTACCTTCATGAAGCTTTCTCCTTCCCCGTTAGCTCTCGGGTGATCTGGCGTAACCTTGTGGTGGACAAACCCTTCTTCTTTGGCAAACTTTTCAAACTCTGTGGAGTTGAATGGTGGTCCGTTGTCCGTTTCCACTCTGTTTGGAATGCCATGGGTTGCGAATATCTTCTTCAGTTTGCCCCTCGTGGCCTTGAATGAAGTAGAACGTGTTGTTTCGACTTCTGGATATCTTGTTCTCTTGTCTATGACAACAAGATTGTAGTGTCCATCTGGGTATGGTCCTCCAAAGTCGATTGCAACAACGTCCCAGGGTTTCTTTGCTATTTCTGTGGTCTTGATTGGCTCCTCGGTGTGCTGTTTTGTTGTTACCTGGCATTCGTAACATTGGCCAATCAGATCCTCTGTCATTTGGTTCATCTGTGGGAACCAATACTTTTCCTGCAGGATTTGTTTTGTTTTGGTCATGCCGAAGTGTCCCATCTTGTGAGCGGCGCGAATGACCTTCCTCTGCAGGGTGCTGGGTATGACAATCTGGTTCAGTCTGAAGACCGCATCCTCCGCAATGTACAACTGTTGGCGAATGGGGTAGAATGGTTTGATGTCTTGGTCTTGTCTGAACTCCTGCCAATCATCTTTCATGAGCCTTTCTTTCACTTTGTTCAGTTGTGGATCTGTCTTTGTTTCCTCTCGGATCTTGTCCATGACGATTGCGTGTTCGTCATCTATGATCTGTTTGATCACCTGCTCTGTTTCTTCTGATCCAGTCTCGGGAAGCGGATGTCGTGAGAGGTAATCCATTGGATCTGCTTCATCTCGTCCTGGTTCGTACACCAGTTCATAATCCACATCCTGCATGTCCATTACCCATTTCTCTATCCTGGGTGGTAATTTGGCTGTGGTTTTGTTGAACATGGGGATCAGTGGCTTGTGAGCTGTCATGATCTTGAACTTTGGAGCCCCAAGAAGATACATCCTGAATCTCTTCTTGGCCCATTGGATTGCCAGCGCGTCCTTTTCAGTCTGGCTGTAGTTCTTTTCAGCTCGTGTCATGGATCTGCTGATGAAGTGTACAGGCTGTAGTCCCCTGTCGGTGCGTTGGAACAGTCCTGCAGACAATCCTTCGTTGAAGCTTGCTTCCGTCCGGAGCACGATTTCCTTCCTTGGGTCGAATTATGTGAGCACGTCCTCGCTCGTAATACTCCTTTTTAAGCTTTCAAAAGCTTCTTGCTCTCTCTCTCTGTCCATCTGAATCTGACCTCCTTCTCTGTCAGTGTTCTAAGCGGAGCCGTCAGGCTTGCGTAGTTTGGAATGAATTTGGAGAGGTAGCCAATCATTCCCAAGAAGCTACCCACTTCCTCCTTTGATTTGGGTGGTGTACTTTCCTGGACTGCTTTCACCTTATCTTCAGTGGGTTTCAACCCGTCCTTTGTGAAGAGGTACCCGTAGAAGGTGATTTCCTCAACAGCGAATTGGCATTTGTCGATGCCGAATGTGACGTTAAAGTCCTTTGCTCGCTGTAGAACTTTCTCAGGGTTTCGTTGTGCTCATCGATCGTCCTGCCCCCGATCAGTATGTCATCCCGCTGATTCAGACAGTATGGAATGTCACTGAAGATCCTGGTGATTGTCTCATCGAACAAGTCTTGTGATGATTTTGCTCCGAATATCAGTCTTTTCGGACGCATATTTCCCCAAGGCGTGCTGAAGGTGGCTACATTTCTTGATTCTGGATGCAAGAGTAGTTGATGGTAGCCTTGCTTCATGTCCAATTTGGAGAACACTTTGCAGTCATGGAATTTGTATGTGAAGTCTTCCACAATTGGATTTTATGTGATTCGACTTTCCATGTGCTTGTTCACCATTCGTAGATCAATGCTGGCTTTGATCATCCCTGGTTCTAGTTTGTCTTTCGCCGTGTCCTTGAACCTTGGCTTTGGTTGGACCACTAACGGAGAACACCAGGTGATTGGTTCATCTTCTGGAACTTCTTCATAGATCTCTTCCTCTATGCACTGGGTCAGCCATTCTTTGAGCGGTTTCTGTAGGTAGTATGGTACTGGTCTGGGTCTCTGTGTGACAGGTGCTGCATCAGGTCTCATGTGGAATATGGCATAGACGTCCTTGTCATTCCTCTTGTCATGGATTTTGCCAATTCCTTTGAATACTTCTTCATGCTCATGAAGTATTTTCTGTATGGTCACTGTTGGTGCAGAGACTGTTTGCACTTTGGCTGCTTTCAGTTCATTTTCATCTTTGAGTGACCCATCTCCTCTCAGCGTCATCATGCCTAATGCAATTTATGTTTCCCGTCCAAGTAGTGGTGGTGATTTGATTCTTCCTTTTACCACAATGAATGTGGTCTTCACACCTCTGGTCTCGTTCTGGATGATGGTTTGGAATGTTCCCTTCACCCTTAATTCCTCTTGGAGGGTCGACAGCTTAACCGTACATGGTGCCAATGACAGATCTGTGTCTGCTCTGTCTACCAATGCTTTGTGCTGGTGTTCGTCCATAACGTTGGCATCAGCGCCGCTATCCAGTTCAACGTAGGCTGCAATGCCTGCTATCTTGATGCGCGTCTCATGGTCTTTATTGTTCACTCTTTTCACCGTTTTCATGGGCTTGGTACGAACAGTCACGTTCACGTCACGTTCACGTCACGTGAACGGTTCTGTACCTTTTGTGAAACAGGTCACCCAACAATTTGTCGTTTTCCATGCCGGTAAAACTCGAATCGTCACGTCTACCAAAACGTGACGTGAGTGTTTAATCATTATTTGTAAAAGTGAAAGCGCTTGTTACTAAGACTAGTCATGACGTCATCCAGAATATTCTCGACGACACAACTTTTCCTTTTTGTGCAATGGAATTCCTATGGAGATTGCGTGTTTAAGGATTTGTCGCAGCGCACAAAAAATTGAATGTAAGTGAATGGGGACCGCGGACAAAGTATCAGACAGTTGTTAGAGGGAGAAAATAAATCTTTCTAACAGATAACGTTAAATAGAAATGGATAATCAAATTAGAAACTGTGCTTATATTATGTTTGTCTAAACATTCGTGGTCCAAACGGGGATCGGAAACTGGTTACTCGCTACAGCCAACTACGGACTGTGTCCGCTTAGGCCTAGCAGCTAGCCACCCCGACCGCCAGGCGCCAGGGGCTCCGGCCGCGGCCCGTGGTGCTTGCCTAGCAGTACACGGTGAGGTGGCCAGCTGTTATTACCGGGTTAGTTAACAACACAATTACTTCAAGGGTAACAAGTTACCAATTTGTTTTGAGCGTCCCTTTGGCCCTGTGTATGCTTACTTCAACAATTATTAATTAGGCTCATCTTCAAATCAGACGGTGTGCAAATTATTTCATTATTACTGCATTATCAGAATGTCTTTATGTACATGCAACACAGCCAATCCTCGAGCTTACACTACAATACATGCCCAAACTTCAAGATTACAGACTATAAGATTTGTGTCTTATATTTAAGCCACCTATGAGGTGTCTTAAATTTAAGACAAAAATCTTACGCTGAAATGTTTATAATAAGCTTACGAGGGAATTTAAGCAAAAATGCTTAGATCTAAGCATTTTGGCTTATAATAAGCACAAATCCTAAGATTTCTTGCTTATATGTGTTTATGGAATACAGGCCCTGATGCGTCGCGACGATATCGACGAGATTCGAGAGCGAGGCCGAGGCGGGGCCGAGGCACAGTTTGACGACGCGGCGATCGAGTAAATTGCAGGCTAGGCGCCGGATCAAAACAACATACAACGAGACAAAACTCAGAAACTAACCACAATCCTTGTAACAATTATATGTTTTTCATTTCCAACAATATGTGAACTTAAATTGCCACATTTTGACACTTGTGAGTTGTGAAAAGTGACAACTTTGCCTTTTCACTCTCATGCATGACTTGACAAATCAATTTTATCAGTGGCGTAGCTACGGGGGGGGGGCATATATTCTGAAAAAACAATAGAAAACATAAGGGCACATTTAGGTGTGCCCCCCAATAATTTTGGGCGACTGGACCTGGTCTAGACTTTTTGCTTGGTCCTGGACTAGATATCTTCCACGGTCCTGGTCCTGGCTACAAAAATTGGGACTGGTCCTGGTCTAGGCCTAAAAAAAGGGGTGCCGATAATAAAAACAGTGCCGATGTGTAGTAAACCTACCATACAGTACTGAATCTTGTTCATTTAAATTAATGAAAAAACATTTAAAATTTATAGTCGATAGCTTTTTTGGAACAAATGTGCCCTTTGTTAGTATTAATTTAAACAAAAGTAAGGATCAGAACGTACTTACTTAAACTCGGCAAATTCAGGCTAGTATGACGATTGAACATCAGCTTATCGCAAAGTGGGGTACACCTGGGGGACACATTGTTTTTCTAATTCAATATTGTTTTTGGTTAGTAAAAAATATTTAAAAATTATAGTCGATAGCGTTTTCACGTTTGAAATGATAGCTGTGAGAACTATATTTTTAAAATATAAAGATCTTACCGTGTACAGAAAAAATAGCAATGGCTACCCGCGTATTTTAATGATAACGCGCGCTCAGTCCGCGCACTGTCTTTTTTTTATTCTTTATTATTGTACGCGTAACCAAGTGCGTAAAACAAATTTCACGCGTGATATGCAAATTTGGGTTCATCAAACTTTATCACGTCATCTTGAAGTTATTTTTAGTCGGGCGAAGTAAACATTGTTATTGTGACGTCATAATGAATAGCTTGCGTATCAAAGTGCGTGTTAATTTTGTACATCGCGCTCTGCCCATTCGCTTTGTACAGGATAAGTGTACAGTGGTCGGTCTTTCCATTAAGCGTCTTTGGTTATATTTATCCACCATGGGGCATAGTGTAGTATGTTTTTATTCAATAAAGCTCAGTTGAAACTTGCAAGTTATACTCAGAATGAAGTAGACGTGAATTTAATTTCTCTCCTGATCGACATTAAAAGCATCAAATTGCGCCAACGGATTTCCCGGAGGGTGGTTTTAAGTAATCACTAATTTACTCGAAATCGAAATACGTTTTAAATCGAATGCAAACAAAATGTTTCCGAATAATCAATATATGAATTCTAATGCTGAAAACGATTTTGAACTACTCAATACAACTGCGGTAACAAAATTGGCAAAATTGAATGCACGCAATGCACCCGGGGGACGGGGAGGGGGAGGGGGGGAGGACACGCTCCCCCCCCCCCCCCCCATACATTTGAATGTGGAGGTGATTGTCACTCCCACTTTTTAATATGCATACATTATATATCAGGCGCGGCTCTACGGGGGAGGGGGGGGGGGGGGGGGGGTTAGGGGGTTTAACCCCCCCCCCCGCCCCCCTTGGGCTGCCGAGTGAAAATGTGATGTGCATAGAAAAACGCCATCATGGGTTTAACCCCTCCCCCTTGCTTTTTATGGTATCCATTGTGTTTATTAGTAGATGCCAGAAAAACATCACTTACGGCGGTTCAAAATAGCCAAAAAAATCGCCTCGCCGCTACGCGGCTCGTGGACGATGCTCTGCATCGTCATTGGGTATTAAACTGTTATTTGATTTAAAACGACTTTATCATGCACTGCTTTTTATGGTCTCCATTGTGTTAGTAGATGCCAGGAAAACATCACTTAGGGGGGTTCAAAATAGCCAAAAAAAATCGCCTTGCCGCTTCGCGGCTCGTGGACGATGCTCCGCATCATCATTGCGTCAAACCCCCCCCCCCCTTAGCAAAAAGCTAGATCCACCCCTGTGTATGTTTGATTCCATAGCTTGAACTACGTATCATATACTATTACTGTCTAGGATATGGACCAAATCGCTCCACTACCAGTTGCCCAGTCGTCCGGGGGGTAATTATCCGGGGGTAGTTGTCTTGGGGGGTAATAATCCGGGGGTAATTTTCCAGGGGGGGTAGTTGTCCGGGGGGTTAATTGTCCGGGGGGTAGTTGTCCGGGGGGTAGGTTGTCCGGGGGGTAGTTGTCCCGGGGGGTAGTTTGTCCGGGGGGTAGTTGTCCGGGGGGTAGTTGTCCGGGGGTAGTTGTCCGGGGGGTAGTTGTCTTGGGGGGTAGTTGTCTTGTGGGGTAATTGTCTTGGGGTGTAATTGTCTTGGGGGTGTAGTTGTCTTGGGGGTAATTGTCTTGGGGGTAATTTGTCTTGGGGGGGTAATTGTCCGGGTAGTAGTTGTCCGGCGGGGTAATTGTCCCTAGGGGGGGTAGTTGTCCGGGGGGTAATTGTCCGGGGGGTAGTTGTCCGGGGGGTAGTTGTCTTGTGGGGGTTAGTTGTCTTGGGGGTAATTGTCTTGGGGGGTAGTTGTCTTGGGTGGGGGTAGTTGTCTTGGGGGGTAATTGTCTTGGTGGTAATTGTCCTAGGGGGGTAATTGTCCGGGTGGTAGTTGTCCGGTGGGGTAATTGGTCTTGCGGGGGTAATTGTCCTAGGGGGGTAATTGTCTCGGGTGGTAGTTGTTCGGGGGGTAATTGTCCTAGGGGGGTAGGTTGTCCGGGGGGTTATCGTCCGGGGGGTGGTTGGTCCAGGGGGTAGTAGTCCTAGAACCATTATTTTGTCATATTTGATGATTTTTTGTTGAAAAATTCCAAACGTCAGTTACCACACGATTACCCCACACAAATTACCACTATGATTACCATAACAATAATAATAATAATTGTGATTTATATTAGCGCCTATATTATGATTGATAATCATACTCTAAGCGCTTTGCATTATTAATTACCCCGGTCATCGGACACAAACTCACAATCAATCCGCACATAAACGTGCACTCTCTGCTCCCTTGGGAGCAATGCATTCTGGCAACCATATGGCGCACTTGACTTTTATACAAGAACAATTGCCTACACGTCCCACTCCTACCAGGGTCCCCATTTATACACCTGGGTAGAGAGCAGCAATGTGGGATTAAGTGTCTTGCTGAAGGACAAACGGAGTCGGCGGGGTTCGAACTCGGGATCTCGAGATCAGAAAGCGCGCGCTCTAACGCTCTTCCCACATCACGTCCATTACCAGTTACCACATGATTACCACACACACAAATTACCCACAGAAATAATAATACATGAACATATACAATATATTGTTTTATATTATTTTGCGAAACTTTCAGAAATTGTATGCATTAAAACAAATTGTTACATGTAACACTGCGCATTTCGGTAATGTTGCGTGGTGATCTTGTGGTAACCGTTCCCGTACGTGGTAACATCCCTCCCAAAGCCACCAGGGATATACCATAGGAATTTTTGCTGCAGTAATTTGAATGCATAAAGTTCTGGTGTTGGATGTGGATAATTGGATAATTTCTTGTTGAGATTTGACTTGCATGCTGGTTGTTTTGATGCATCTGTTATTAAACCCATATAACCCAGTCAATAGTAACCATTTCTATTTCATATTTTCAATGTTAGTATCTGTTCATGACCACAATGCAGTATGTAACAATAACTGTCGTTATTAATGAGACCAGACCCTTATCAACTTGAATGCACTGTTATATTTGTTAGATACAAACTTACTATGTGTTTTTAATGCATACAATTTCTGAAAGTTGGCAAAATGATAAAAACAATATATTGCACATGAACTAGGTAACCCTGTGGTAACTGGTGTATGATAATCATGTGGTAACTGGCCTGTGGTAATCCCGTGGTAATTGGGTGTGTGATAATCTGTGGTAACTGGCCTGTGGAAACTCCTGTGGTAACTGGCCTGTGGAAATCCTGTGGTAACTGGGTGTGTGGTAATCATATGGATAACTGGTGTGTGGTACATCATGTCGTAAGTGGTGTGTGGAAAATCCTGTGGTAACTGGTGTGTGGTAATCATGTGGTAACTGCATGTGGTAATGCTGTGGTAACTGGTGCGTGGTAATCATGTGGTAATATGGTAACTGGTGTGTGGTAATCATGTCGTAAGTGGTGGTGTGGTAATCCTGTGGTAACTGGCATTTGGTAATCATAGTGGTAACTGGTGTGTGGTAGTCCTGTGGTAACTGGTGTGTGGTAGTCCTTGTGGTAACTGGCGTGTGGTAATCCAGTTATATACTAGTTACCACACGCCAGTTTACCACAGGAATTACATACCACAGCCAGCCGTTGATATTACCACATGAGTCCTTCGTGATTACCTCAATTAGTTCCCTGTGGTACTTAATATTCCTGTGGTATTTTGTGTGGTAACATCAATTACCACAGGACATACTAAATTACCATAGGCAAGCCCTTGAAATATACCACAAGAATCTAGTGACATTACCACACACAAATTCCTGTGGTACTTTTATTCCTGTGGTATTTTGTGTGGTAAAATCAGTTACCAACAGGAATTACCCACAGGACATTTTTGTAAGGGTTGCTGCACTTGATGTTGCCCAAATACAAGATGACCGCCAGAAGCTAAATTTTGTTCTAAATCGATTTCCAAATGTAAAATAAACCTCATCTTTTATATTACCTTACTTGCAAGCTGTTTGACAACGTTGGCAGGCTGACCATGCTCTTGGAATCCCATTGTGTCCAACTTCGACTTCTCAATTGCTGTATATAGCTGATGTTGCCAAAATCCAAGATGGACGCTGAAAGCTAAATATGTCCAAAATGTATATTTACATATATCATAAAACCTCGTCCGATCATAAGAACTTACTGCAAGCAGTTTGGCGACTTTGGCAGGCTGACTGTGGTCTTGGAATCCTGTTCCGTCCAAGTTCGACTTCTCAATGGCTGTATAGCTGATGTTACCCGCATGCAAGATGGCCGCCAAGAGTTTGAAGATGTCCCAGATTTGGTCGTCTTCAAAGAGCAGCACCTTCATGGCAGCACGGATAGTGGAGAAATCCTCATTGTCATCCCTGCCCTCACATTTGATGC
>JBAMJV010012910.1:0-18979 GCA_037951105.1 Echinarachnius parma
AAATCATTATGAAATGTCTGAATGATGTGTCATATTTTAATTGAAAAAGAACACTGCTTTCCTGGTTAAATAAGCAAAAAATTGCGTCAGCTTTTACAACTAGTTACTGTATGACGTTTATGACCGTCTGTAGACGATCATGAGCTGAATGATTATCAATGATAGATATCTTCATACTAAAGGGACATTAAACAAAAATCTAACCCTATTTCATTATTCTCTTACCATAAGCTAAACAACACGGTAGAAGAGAAATGTGGAATCTCAAAGTAATTTTTGTTGAGTTAGACACTTTACAGGACTTGTGCACCTTTAACTCAGAATACGAGCTATAAGTGTGAACACTGCTTCATATAACTGTACAATATGATGCGGCAAATAGGCTGTCTACGTACTCCGCGATCTTTGTTGCAGAATCGTGTGTCTAATGCCCGGCGCAGACAGAGCCGACTCGACCCGATCCGACTGGTTTTCAGTCTGAGTAACTCAGTATGCGCTGCCTCAGGACTCCGGTTTTGCCAGTCAAGTGCCAGTCGGAGGTCATTCGAGGGCGATTCAACACGTTGGTTCGGCTCCGACTTAGCGAAACTGACTCTAGCCTAACTGAAAACCAGTCGGATCGGGTCGAGTCGGCTCTGTCTGCGCCCGGCTCACACGATTCTGCAAACAAAATACAACACGCAACCTGCCAGAAAATTATATCCACCGATTCTCACGGAAAATTAATTGTATTGCGTTAGTGGCCATGCCGTTTAATTATAATATCTCTGTTATATTAACCACCTTTTACTAACATTACCCCGGGGGGGGGGGGGGGTCTGTCCTCATAGAAAGGGGGGTATCATGCGTGACCAAGGACTTGCCAAAAGCACCCTAAACGAGTATTTGCGTGGTGCAAAAAATACACCCTAAGTAAGTACTCTCTTAATGCGAAAGAGTGGATTATCCGCTCTAGCTGTCGAGTGACATGCGTTTCAACTCTGAAAAGAGTTGAAATCGACTCTGAAAAGAGTTGAAATCGACGCCGCCGCGTGTTGAATAGGCGTTCGCGATAGTATAGTATGAGTTACCGTTTCAACTCCGAGAGCGAGTTGAACAAAAATCGAGACACAGCCACTAAGGCAGCCAATCAGTGATAATCTTTGAGTCACGTCACGCGCGCGATAAGGAAATTTTAATTCGATGCGGGAATTGTTTGCACCGCTGTACTATACTAGCTCGCTCTTCGTCATCATTTTGGACGTCTGAGATCGAAGATTTAGGAGATCGAAATCACATTCAGACGGTTCTATAATAAAGGAGAACTCAGTGAGGACTTCCGCAAAACACTTGAAGGTGAGTTTTTATCATGATTTAAGTTTATACTTAGACAAATCAATCTTTCACTTTCGGCTTTTATTTATACGCCAATTTGCAATCACATGCACAACGCAAACGTTACGGCGCGCACCAATGTAAGTGCGCGCGTGTGTGTGTGTGTGTGTGTGTGTTTGTACACGGGTGTGACTTGTCAAAAATGATGGTCAAGCGATTAAATAGTTGAAACATAATTTCCCTTGCAACATGTTCAGGTAATTAGTATACTGAAATATTCTCTAAGTTCTAAAGATTATAGATGAACAGAATAATCGGGTGAAAACTGACTCATCTTGCAAATTATCCTCAATATCTTACTGGTGGTTCAGGGTGGTTTCTTTCAATATTATAGACAGTGATACTCTAGCCTAGTGCGCGTAGTGGAAATACCAAACCGGCTCGTTTTATTGCTGAATATATCCAAATAGTCTAAAGACTTCATCACTTATTCACATATCAACTTCACTATATAATTTAATATTTCCTTGGCTTTCATACGAGCCATATTTCCAAGCACATAACCCATTCCTTGAGTTATAATTTAATCAAAATCCACAACTAGCAAACACAATTACCACTAAACGCGCGCGCGCCGATCACTCACAGTCACAGAGTCCGTTTCAAGTAAATTCATGCACAAATTCCTTACAAATTCCCTTATTTGTAGCTCATCTATACATAATACATCAATTCATATATCAAGCCTTCTTAACAATTCAATTATCTATCATATAAGCTATAATTTATCTCATACTTTGCATTTAAATAACAGAAAACTACAAATAAAGGTTGTTTCTAATCAATTACTGGCTCCGGAAGATGCTCATGAATATGCAAATGAGCTTTATGCGTAATTTGCATATCATGTGTTTTGGAGTCGCTATGTGGAACTACGGTAATAAACATGCTAAGTTCTAACCTTTGAAAGCAAAGTATCGCTTCTGAACTATTCACATACTTTGTAACAAATATCAATCCGGTATATAACATTGTCATATCATTTGACAATAAAGAGGAATTTAATAAACAATTTCAGAAAGCTTTGTAACAAACGTTTATACCCGTATGCCTACGCAAATATCTGTGTTGTGCGTCATACAATTAACGCAGCGCTATGTCAACTGCACTGTCGTTCTAAATGCTATACATCAACAACAACAATACGACACTCATTATTCAACTCATCATCATGATCATCACAAGAATCATATCGAATCAGTAACACTGTCAAGTAGTCAACACTAATCTATAACTTTACCTGGTTTGTGAATTAATCCATTCTTGTTAATCTTCCGTTTCGAGCCAAAGTTTAAGTTCACAATCAAAATATTTAATAATGTAAGTGTTGCTAGTCTTAACTAGGATCTTTGGTCTTAATTACAGATATAATTATATACGCGCCGTGGCGCATATATATAATTATTAATTAAATACCTTGGGTACTGTATTCCATTTCTTAAATGTGTATTTCTAAGGTAAATGTTCCTCTCAAATATGTTTAGGCCTTTAGGCCCTATGTAGGTAAACTGTCCCTTTTGGAGGTCTGCATTTGTTTTGATCTGTCAGCAGTGACGTAGCGTGGTCGGACTGATTGGGGGGGGGGGGGGGGGGGGGGGGGGCACACCTTATGTATTTCTTTGTTTTTTCAAAAAATGTCCCCTTATGTTTTCTATTGTTTGTTCAGAATTATTGGGGGGGGGGGGCACGTACCCCCCCCCCCCCCCCCCCCCGTGCCCCCCTGTAGCTACGCCACTGTCTGTCAGTCACCATACATTTTTAATGGTTGTACAAATGATTTTTTTTTGTTCTCATATTTTCATTTGATTGCAGATTTGATTGTTGAATTATCACCCACCGACACACACTGCATCCCAGATGAACGACAGCTGGGATCAAAGGGATACCCGATGACACACCCAGCTGCAACATAAACGTAAGCAGTGTGCCAGCCTACAATAGAATGAAGAAAGACAACCGCGCAGATAAACTAGACATGCACGAAGACGAGCGATACAAGTGCGAAGCCGACAGAGACAACCATCAAGACGAGCAAAACGACCTCGAAGATGAATAAAGGCGAGCTAAGCAGCCGCAAAGACCAGCGAGACAAGTGTCAAGATAACAGAGACGACCAGCAAGACGACCACGAAGACAAGCGAAGATGAGTAAGACGACCACGAAGACGAGTGAAACAGTCGCAAAGATGAGCGAGACAAGTGCCTAGATGACAGAGACGACCAGCAAGACGATCGAGATGACCACGAAGACGAGCAAAGATAAGCACAAAGACGAACAGGCAGCCGCAAAGACGAGCGAGACAACCGCAAAGAAAACGAGTGACTCGAAGACCAGCGAAGCAACTGTGAATGCGGCTTCGACAGTAACCTTGACGAAACCAACTTCAGTGAACCGAACACCAGCTTTCAGAGTCCGTGCAGAGCTGACACTTATCGCTAGCCCAACGATCATGGCGTTCGCGACACAGGCCACAACCCGGAGGATATGCGATTGTGATATGGAATGTGAACGTTGAACTGCATGGTTTGGTTGAATTTTTGTATCAAATATAAACTTGAAATTACTTTTCAAAAGGAAGAAGTTTTGTCACCTTCCTTGCTCATGAATCCATACATTTTAAATACATAGGCCTACAAGAACATGCCTGTAGTAGTCACCAACCTTCTACAATGGCCACTTTTCTAGTTTTCAGTAGGTGGTCACTATACACATGTTTGACTGTGTACTACTGTAGCTCAAGACATTGCTGCCCCCGAAGCCAGAATCAATCCAATTTTGATACAGATCTGCCTATGTGAGGGGCCAGATTAAATCCAGGAAACATGAACATGTCCCTATTTAAAGGCTTTAACTATGATATTAAAATGTCCTGAATATAGATCAATTATCTGCCAACTGTTTCTTACCTTTTGCAAGGTGGTGTGATAATTTGTTAGGTATAATGCATGAAAAACAATTGTTTTTTTTAAATCGAATTAACTTCCAATGTGAAGAAAAAAGACTTCTTAAGATTGGGATGAACATTGCTTGGGCTAAAACGTGATGTTTAGGACTTGGGCCCACTGTTTTATGAAAGGCTGCATGATTATGTTGTTGTATATAAGTATTATTGTAATTGTTTTAATGGTAACTTACAAGTTTTAATTTTTCGTTTGCTTCTCCAAAATTGTATACTATCCTGTTAAATTATTGCCCAACGGTTGGTCCCCAACATGTATTCCTATTCCTGGATGTATTTATGAATTTTAGACCTGTTTCTGAACAGATTATTATGAAACAAAGTCCGCACTGTCTCTAACATTGTGTGCCATTTCACATAGTTGTTCCTTATCTCACATATTGATAAAAGGGCCCTGTAAAGTAAACCAAAACTAAATTATTCCTTTAAATGTATTGTGATAATGTTACAATTTATATCCAACCGTTCTTGAAACTTGTGATGAACATTGTATTACTGGTGACCGATTATATTACTGAAATGGCAAGCAGCCCTTTAATTGTCCTAATTCCTTAGCAGAACTAGAGGGTTGACTGTGAAAGGAAACAAAATAATATCTCTGCATGTGCAAAACGGTTTAACTGGCCACCAGTAGTCTTTGTCTTTTTAGACTAACCAATATTGAAATCATCTTGTTCTGAAACATGATATTACTAAGGTAATTAGATTTCCCAAGTTGTGTTGTATTGCAAATATCTCTTCACACATTGCTGTTTTGCATGAACTTGTAGATTGTTTGATGCTTGTGTGTTTTTATATATATATGTACAATGTGTATTTTAATGTTTATATTTCAAATTGAATTAAAAGGAAATTAAAATTTCTTTAATCAGGAAAGTTAATATGTCTTAGAAAGTTTAGAATTGAAGTAGAAGAGTGAATACAGTGTAACCTCGTTACAAAGAGCTCTGATAAAACAAACCATTTATAACAAAGTCATTTTGCTTGTCCCAGCCGTTGTTTTAAAAAAAATGTTTTAAAGGGGCCCTGCAATCCAATTAAATTAGCCTTTTAAAAGTTGTCAACATAGTTTTATGTCACTATTCCAGTCAAATTATGTACAACAAATTACTGAATTGAGAAAAACATTACAATTTGTACCAGAATTACAGCATTTCACGACTTGATATGCCCCGCCCCTCAAAAAAGTGCCATTCTGGGCAATAGAGGGCTTGGATTTGTGACGTCATTGCAGGAGATTGTAAGGCTTTGGTGTGCAATTGATGTGTATATAACGCACACTATTATTGCATCAAATGGTAATATATAGAGCATTACAACTGTATAAATTGGAACTCTTGTATTCAGTATACATATTACATTGTTATATGTAATCAAATGTGTTAATTTTAGGCCGTGCTTTGTTATAATTTCCATTTTTCGAGCAAATAATAACCCCCTTTTGGTGAAAATCCAGTAGCAGACGAAAAACTGCCTAGGCTTAAGAACATACCCTTTCGCGTTTTACGAGTGTGCTATCCTGCTTCTACGACAGCGCCCACTTGTACGAACGACTGGTACATGCATCCAGCTTCCCGTGATTCGACCTGTACGTTACGATAAGCCGGTGCGCGTTGCGGTGGGTATTCGATGGTATTATTACTGTACTGCCATACAATAACGTGTACGTGTACATGGTCGATCGGTTTGTTGTTCTCAGGTCAGTGGATCAGCTGTTTCCTAACAGCTGTTTTACATTGTATTATCTTCGCGTGCAAGTGGATTTGAGAGTACGCAGCTTTAGCTCAGTGAAATTATTACAATGCCATCATCACGGTGTGTTATTGCTGGTTACAGTTACAACAATACGAACAAGGACGATGTGATTTCTATGTTCATATACCTCTCATCAAATTGCCATCATCAACCACCTTGTAGGAAAGGCCTGTGAGTGTGACTGGGGAATTGCCGTTGAGAAACAAAATATGAAGGTAAGAAAAAGACAACAAGTTGTAGCGTACTAAAACTAAAGTAGATTTAAAACAGAATTAAACGTTCCGGCAACAATAAATTGATCAAACTCCAAAGCAATGCCAAAGTTCTATAATTCACATAAGAACAACAATTATAGATTCTTGAGGTAATAACTGATGTGATGATAATGATTGCAGGATTGTGGGTCAGATCATTGACATTGTCTTGCTTGTGCATTTATTGTATTGCATGCATGTACTATGTAGCTTGTGTGATAATACTTATCAGGCAAGTTTGACTCTCATAATTAACCCAGTGCTTACAGGAACCAAGTCAGCTTTTGGACAGATGTGATTTCAGAATCTCTTAGGACACAAATTCATCTCACACATCACAGTAGCCTTAAATATGTAAAAAGAAAATGATGATAGGTCTGTGTTGGTGTTATATTTCTTCCTTTTTACTGTGAGAACATTCAGGTACCAAAGTTTGAGAAGAACTTGCAGATATCATCAACATCACATTTGCTGAAGGACAAGATAAAGTTGTCTGGGGGAAGCAAACTTCATCGCTGGAGGCATTTCATGGAATCATCAACCACTTTTAGTGAAGGCCTATGGATACAAGGGCATGACAACAATTAAGGTACATGCATGTCTTAATTTAATTTCTTATGCCTGCGGCCACTTTTTTTGAGTAATGCAAATAAATGTATGCAATCCATCAGATCAACCGTTTCATAAGTTCTGAAGCCGAGGTGGGCGGGTGCTGCGCCCCCGCCCGCCGGGGCTATATTAAAATCATAATTATCTTCATACTCAGCCAATTACCACGCACTCGCTCAGTCACACGATAATCGAACATAAACATAACTCACCTAGAACGGACTCCTCCAGAGCTCCGACGTGACTCGCCCGTCATCTCGCTCGGCGGACGTTCCCTTCAAACTCTGGGAATCCCCGGGATTCCCAATTCCGAACCCTCGGCTCCTCGCGGAGCCATGCTTCTCTCTCGTGTGCCCGACAAACACACAGTTTACGGTACAAACAAGACACACAACGTGAAACACATAACATTTAGGTCCTCTCCGAAACCTACTCAACTGGCTTCCCAAAGCCCTCACCAATTTGTCTTCCCGACAACCCGTTTTGGAATCCTCGATCCCAACCCACCGCGGCCCAGCCCCAACCTCGTGTCGGAGCGACGCTACGCCCGCGTGGCGCACGTCCGTCTCCGTCGCGCTTCTAGGATGAACTGGCACCATTTCGGCCATCCAGTACCGGCGCACGTCCGATCACGTCGCGCTCCTATGATGAACTGGCAACGAAACATGGCGTCTTTTCCCGAGGTGCATCTAGCTCGTGCGTGTGTGACCGACCAGTTTGAATAGCCCGCGCTTGCGTCATGTATTCCCAATACATGCCGCTCGCGCGGGGGTACAAAGGTCGGCATGGCATGCACGAGAGCACTCATTGTCTACCGCCGCTGCGGATATACGGTCGGGTAGACTCGAGAATACCGCCAGTCAAGTGCCTCTTAAACGGGCATAGTACCCGTGAAATCAGTGACGGCTTCAATCCCCCTCGTTTAATAGAGCTTAGTTCCAGCGTGGAAATGAGCTCCAAACGTAAGGAATAGTCTCACTGATCTCACGGTATCCATGCCAGCAATTGATTTCCCGAACCCTCAATTGCTGCCAGGAACTGCCGAACCTGAATGGCCCTGCGATCTCCGAAGAGCAAACGCTAGGGCCACGTCCTAGTGAATGGCCCACTGTGATGGATGGCCCGCAATCTCCGAAGAGCAATCGCTTGGGCCTCATCACAGTGAACTTAGACTGTGTTGAATGGCCCCGCCCACTTTTAAATGGTAGGGGGTCCCATCAACTGTCCAACCCTTTAAAGGAACCCTTACCAGCCAGGAGTTGTCATATTGGACAATATCCTGGAACGAGTGAAGGCCCCTGTAAGGATTCGGGAGGATTCCTTCAAGGAGCATGTTTTTGTAAACTTACCCTGAAGGTCCTGCCTCTCCTTTTCGCTAATATACATATACTTGGATAGGGATCGGGTCCCCTATCAACGAGGTCTCTAGTCTCTTAGGAGCACGAAGGGGTCCGCACACACTTCAAGCTCCTGAAAAGACCACCTGCAAAAACACTTGAGAAAACAATATAGAGATATGACAGGAAGATGTGTTGAATTCCAGTGAATTTCTTCTGGAATCCAAAACAAATCATCAACAGAAATTCTTCCTGTCAACCTCTAACAATTCAAGCAAGGAAAGAAAGGGTAAGTAAATCCTTCCTTCCCGCACCTGAAACCAATTAAACATAGAAATTATTTAACTCAACGGTTCCAGTCAGGATATAAAAAGACGAACTAATTCCTTCCGTCCAAGCCTGAACCCGTGGAAACTTAAAGACGTTTAAATCACAAACAATCAATTGAAACGGTTCAAATTAACATTTCAACCGAAACCTTTCCAATCGACGCTTCCGCCTAAACAATTCTAATCAACGTTTCAGCCTATCACTTATCCAATAACATCTAGCCAGTATTCTCCAGAACAGTCCAAGGAATTCCTGTAGCGAGACTCAATAGAGCAATAGACCGAACAAACATAATGCAAAGTAGAACGACCAGCATCCTTAATCATCATAAATACTGCTCCTCAAATTGTATTTGCCGAATAATACAAATGAGCAGCACTCCTCAATAATAACTTATAATACGTAACAAAATGCCTGAACTACAATCTCAATTGTGGTCGAAGGGGTAAGCTCTTCGCTGAAGCCTGGTTGCCTGCATTGAGGACAACCCGGGTCCTGTGCTTAGAGCCGGTTGACGGCCCCCAACAACTGAGTATGTGTTCTTCGGAGTACAGACAAACTCGCCTGCACAGGCTGAAACATCTCGGTCAGGGACAGCATTTTTATCAGGGCCATGCATGTTGGATCTGACCACGAATTGTGATCAAGAGCCTCATGCCTGGTCCCAACGCGAATACCGCCCGATGAAACTGCCAGTCGATGCAATGATGTTGTCCACTCCATTAAACAAAGATAATTTAAAAGGAACACAACAATTTAAAAATGGCTTTGCCTTCCATTCCCCCTCCTCAAAGAAAAATTCTTTGCCAAGTGAGAATTTCAGGCAGCCTAGGTTCCCTTTAAAATCCGAACCTATCCGCTTACAAGGGTGTATAAATTAATTCTCTCTTAAATCTATACACAGAACAACACCCCTGCATTTCAAAACATAACCAGAGAGTTTACCCAAAATGTTAACTCTCTGCGCAAATAAATCTTCCAACACAAACGGCGCGATTGGGATAAGACTATTTCACTCCCTTATCCCATAATTTTCAAGCACCAAAATATATATCGACTTATACACCATAAGAAAGGACTTATTCATTGCCTCTCTTACTAACAAATCTATATTAAAAACTATGTGAACGATGTCTGTTCGTTCAACAATTCCATATTTAAGAAACACTATCTTCCTAAAACCCTTTTAAGAAGAGCAATGCCTCCCCATAAATCAATTCAAACAAATAGAGATTCTTCTTGATCTCTAATCAAATCAAATAACGGAGGACCATTTGTCTGCTCAACACCAAATTAAAGCATGGAGTTAACTTCTCTCCAGGATCAACAAACGTCGTCCATCACCAACGGTAATTGTTGACTATTGTTAATCAAACATAAAACAACAAGTCATCTTGACTTATGAGAGAATTTATGTCTAACACGAATCCAAGGGAGAGCCATATTTCAATATCAGACATAAACACTCCAGGATTTTACAACAATTGAAAGAAACACAATAAAGTCCATCTGGAACACTAAACCGAGGAAACTTCGACCAAATTATTTACACGGTCCCGTTTTCTTTCCCCTAGGGTATATTACAACTCTGCAACCTGCAGTCAGCACCATATAAATAATCAAGTGTCCAATTATAGGAAGTTACTGCATTCACGTGAATACTCTAGCTAAAAACTCTGCTGGCGACATTTTCTAATTTTACACCAACAAAAGCAGAGCACTCAAATAAAGTGCAGGCCTCCTACAATGCAAACACACGTATAATGTAGGGTCAGCGATATCTAAAGTATAAAAATGAAGATCAAAGCTCACCTCACCTATTGAAATCACGTCCCTGGCCAATCCTAAAATGAGTGGGTACCTCCTCGAAGCTTGACAGATGACACCCCACATACATGATATAACATGGACGTCATACCCATTACCCAGTGTTCATCTGTCTAGTACTTCCCTGTAGTGTTGTCGAGACAGAGTAGAGCGATCGTGCGCTACTAGTCTACAAGTTCCAGAACCGGCGATAATTAGAAAGGGCCCTTTAATTTCTGCACACGCTTCTAATGTAAGTTGCCTTGTGGTGAACTACTGTATTCGCGAATCCATTCCAAGTGTGCTCTGCGAGTTCCGAAATTGTAGAAACTATAAACGCGAAATCGCTCCTCCGTAGCGTCGTGCTTCATCTCCATATAGAAAATAAACCCTACAAAATATATCCTTTTAGCTGAGCGGCAACAGCCTCATGTCAGTCTATAAACATACTCTGCGGGTTACACGGCATATTCTAGGACATCAACTGCATTCGGAGTGCTATTACCAACGGCTCCATCAAAACTTGCTGCCTAGGTGCTCCTTATACTAAAGTGTATTCCAAAATTAACAAAGTCGAGCGATCGTCCAATGCTAAAAAGGCATTACTTAATAAAGCATACTCCTTGGCTGCAAACGTTGGGTTTCCTCTAAACTATAATGTAGTCGACTCCAAAATACTCTTCGCTACCCGACGTTTTTAATGGGAGAACTCCAATCTCCTAAAATGACTACACAATGAGAAGAAGCTAATCGCTCTCCGCTATATGTCTATGCGGGTCCCCTTAAATTACGTAATTGATCAGTCGTAAATAAAGTGGGAAGTACCCGGACCCGATCACCACCGGTCCGGTACACCCAGCTGATCATATTACATTGTACTGAAGTAGCTCCCCTATCTTGGCCGCTTGCATATGCCCGGTAGTGGTACCGGAGGTAATGCAAAGACCGCAGACCATGTGAACTCGCTGAAGGAGAATCACTTGGTCTACTAAATAAATGTAGAGTCTTCTTCAATCTCTCGCTCATAGGTATCGCAATTTTATTTAACTCGTGAGCTTAAAAATAACCGCGACCTAACTTCAAAACAATTCCTGCGCCCTAACCTAAATTCAATTAAAAAACATTACCATACGTTATTATGGCAATGAGAGTCATTTCTCTCTAACACCATAAATCAAAGGATTCGCTTCCAACGTTGGTTGCACAAAATCGAAGGATGTTTCTATATCCAGTGCAACAATCAAAACAGAGTCCTGTTGCCCTAAAATAAAACTATAGGTCGGGCGATGTGCTAATACTCCAACCGTGTATCCGCGAAGTATAAAATAAAGCGAGTACCTTATAACTCTTCGCGAACTAACACTAAATACCTCAACTGGAGTGAACATGAAACTACCACATATTATTCCACCGCAAATTATTCAAATTAATATTCTGCCGCTAACTTGTATGCAAACTACAAACGACAATTTCACTCCAGCGCTGATATCAGCTAAATTATGTATCGCCGCCGCGAGAAGCTGAACGACGAACTCTGGAATCTGGAACCTAATCCTGAAAAGAGAAGAACTTGGAAAGCAGGGTTAACCTAATGTCATCAAAAATATCTAGCCGATATCTAATTTTCAAAATAAATTCCCCCAGCCAAATACTTTCAACCCACTCTCCTCCCCCTTCCAAAAAATTATTTTGAAGAGCTTCTTTTATTTTCTTAAAAACTCTCCAATGAACTCAAATTATTATTCTAAAATCCTATTAATCCAAAAATGACCCCAATTTCCATGTGCATTAATTTTGTAGACCACCAGTGTGCATAAACACTAGTAGTTTCTATAAATAAACACTATCCAAAAAGACACCCAATTTGCTGATGCACCACGCAAAATTTCCTGTATGCACCAATGAACAATTCTTCTTTTTATTAAACTGTTCCCAAATGAAGATTACAATTCACCTTCAATAAATTTTAAACCGCAAATAATTCTCGCAATTATTTCCAAATAAATCATTCCCACCCCTTTTTGGCAGCGGGCGATTTCTTAAATTTAAAATAAAAGAAAGAATGTTGAATTCACCCAGTGTCTACTAGTCTCCTCGACAAGTGTATTCCGTTAGCGCGGGATCACCGCGAGTGAAGTAGGACACTAAGGGTAAAAATCAAACAAGCTATACACTTCCATAATATTATTGTCTGAGTGTATATCTCTCCAACTTATTAAATTCATCCTAACCCACAAAATATTTGTATCAGAGTGCATAATTATTATAAACACCCCGAGGAATAATCTTCCCAATATAATTCCAAACCATAAAGCTACTTCCAGCAAATTTATACCAGAAAGTCAATTAATAATTAAATTAAGTTAGGCTGCTTGGCCTTTATTAACCAAACCCCAAATTAATTCAACGGCTACTTCGCCTTTATAATTGTACATATTTACTAGGAGTGCAGGCCCCAGTAAACATCCACAATTACCAAACATCTAGTAATTTTCTCGATGCCTTTTATAAAAGTGCAAGGCATAAAGAGCACACATATTTACATCTCACAAATTTCAACACAATTGTTGCATTGAAACATTCCATGTGATGATTCTCACACAATTTAACAAAATGCATGCGAGTGATACTAATATTTACAAACCTCGCATGAATGTTTAATTTAACTGCTTCAAAACGTTCAATCATGTCAATCCACGCAACGGACACACACACGCCAACAATCAAACAACCGACAACAAAGACAAAACCACACAGGTATTTTTGCCTACATTCCATACACAACATACATGATCTCAAACTGGTCCCATCTTGGACTTCGTACATAGACTGATAGTCCTCAAACCATACAGTTGTCTTGACCCCACGATCCCGCAGACGACCTCAAACCGATTCTGTTGGCCTACCATCACACAGGTGTACGACCTCACATCGGTTAAATCTCTTGGCCTCAACTCCACAACAAATCATGATCACACAGCATGATAATCACCAAACACACAAATCGTAATCGTAATTTTATAAAGATCATCCACCTTACAAAAATACAAGTCAACAATTCACAGACTCACTACAAATCCAGTAAGCCCGCAAATAATCACCGAACAATAATTCAAACACTGCAGTATGTAAACGACCGTGGACAGGATCACGCACCATCTGAACACCCGACACGATTCCTTACGGGTGGGCAGATGCACTGTCAAATCATCATCCTAATATTTACAGAACATTGCATCGATCCTGTAAACAACACATCACTTTCACGATTTGTGAAACACTCATTCCCAAAATAATCAGTTATCACAATCCAACAAAATGTCGGTCTACTTCGACCTTACCTCACATAACTCGTAAGATCTCTGCAAAAAACCATCCACTGGTAAACCATATCACACGCTCGTTTTGCACTTTCAATGCACCGTGTGATCGCACAACCAACCTACACACAAAACAAATGCAAAACACCAGTGCGACCACTATCGCGAAAATTATTGCGCAATGCATTCCCCTCAAATCAGAGTCGTCAACCCGACTGACTCCGCCGAAAAACAACAATAACACCTTTTGGCTTTTACAACCCTATATCGCAAAACAATCAAAACAATAGCCTGGGTCCGCTCTGCATTGAAAAAGCCACGTTGTCAATTTTCCACACACTAAATCAATGGCTCAAATCGGCCCTCACCTCGTGAGTCCTACTAAAACAACAACATTTTCCCCGATGCAATTGCATCATATTAAATACCAAAAAACCTCAATTTCTTTCCCCGAAGTCCGCAGAAATCCCAAATAATCCACAAAAATCACTAATTTCACCAAACCAACGGGGCTTCCCGTATAAAGTGCCCCCTACACTTTATCACAATAAAACTAAACGAGCGAAACCGTGTGCTTTCCAACACGCGCCACGTGCTCCCAAAAATCCATAATTTCAATTTTCCTAAATTTCCATTAATTTTCCAAATAAACACACCTTCCCCCCCATTCAATTTTTTATTCTTTTTTGTGCTCGCAGCGCCATTGAAGCCGAGGTGGGCGGGTGCTGCGCCCCCGCCCGCCGGGGCTATATTAAAATCATAATTATCTTCATACTCAGCCAATTACCACGCACTCGCTCAGTCACACGATAATCGAACATAAACATAACTCACCTAGAACGGACTCCTCCAGAGCTCCGACGTGACTCGCCCGTCATCTCGCTCGGCGGACGTTCCCTTCAAACTCTGGGAATCCCCGGGATTCCCAATTCCGAACCCTCGGCTCCTCGCGGAGCCATGCTTCTCTCTCGTGTGCCCGACAAACACACAGTTTACGGTACAAACAAGACACACAACGTGAAACACATAACATTTAGGTCCTCTCCGAAACCTACTCAACTGGCTTCCCAAAGCCCTCACCAATTTGTCTTCCCGACAACCCGTTTTGGAATCCTCGATCCCAACCCACCGCGGCCCAGCCCCAACCTCGTGTCGGAGCGACGCTACGCCCGCGTGGCGCACGTCCGTCTCCGTCGCGCTTCTAGGATGAACTGGCACCATTTCGGCCATCCAGTACCGGCGCACGTCCGATCACGTCGCGCTCCTATGATGAACTGGCAACGAAACATGGCGTCTTTTCCCGAGGTGCATCTAGCTCGTGCGTGTGTGACCGACCAGTTTGAATAGCCCGCGCTTGCGTCATGTATTCCCAATACATGCCGCTCGCGCGGGGGTACAAAGGTCGGCATGGCATGCACGAGAGCACTCATTGTCTACCGCCGCTGCGGATATACGGTCGGGTAGACTCGAGAATACCGCCAGTCAAGTGCCTCTTAAACGGGCATAGTACCCGTGAAATCAGTGACGGCTTCAGTTCCCTGATAACATAATAAATGCAATGTATACACCTGTTATGCAATACAATTATTTGAATGTGACTGAATGCACAATTATTTAAATTTCACTCAAGCATTTGAAAGCAGATGCATCATAGAAATCGGAGCATAACACGTCACCATACAACATTTTATGTTCTCTTTCCAGGCTTCAGTTTGCTGTTCTTCCTTACAACTGAAACAGTGAGCGTCCTCGCGCTACCACGAAGATGGAACAGAAGCGGTTTAAAGTCAACAAACACAAGTAAATGCCTGGGAGAGCATCCGTGAAGGCTGTCAAGGAAGATGCCTCTTTCTGTAAGTTTGCCAAAGTATTTGTTAAATCAGTGTCAAAATAACTTTATAGGATATTTACAAAATATGTCTCTTAGTCGAAGGTCTTATCATGTGGTCTGAGACATTATATTTATAATTGACTGTCCGGCCATCCTGCTCTTGTGGTCACCATATCGCAAAAATGTATTTATCATCATCAGCGTCATCATCTTTGTCATTATCATGGTCATCATCATCATCAGCATCATCATCATCATCATCATTTTCTTCTTTGACATCATTATCATATTCTCCTTTGTCATCATTACCATCATCATCTTCTTCAACATCATCACCATCATCTTCTTCTTCATCATCATCATCATATTTATCGTCTTCAGCGAAGTGGCCCGAGACATGTTTTTGAGATGTCTGTCCAGCCATCCTGTTCTTGTGGTCGCCTTATCTCAAAAATTGATCATCTTCCTCATCATCATCATTATCATCATCTTCTTCGGCATCATCTTCTTCGACATCATAATCATCATCTTCTACGTCATCACCACCATCATCTGACATCATCATCATAATCATCTTCTTTTTTATCATATTCTTCGACATGATCACCATCATCTTCTTCATTATTTTCTTCGATATCATCATCATAATTATCATCATCTTCTTAGTCATCATCATCATCATCATCATCTTCTTTTTCATCATCATCTTCTGTCATAGTCATCATCATCATCATCATCATCATCATCATCATTTATTATGATGAAATTAATATTTTTCTGCCGTAAACCATATGTGGGATCATGAATTGTTTATGTATAATTTAGTATAAAAACACTGCATGTGCAACTACTAGGCCCCGTTGTAGAAAGACTTGCAACGTAAAGTCAGAAAATATGCTCATTTGAACAATACATACCCTGTAGATGTGGATTGAGTTGACCATACGTACATAACTCAATAAGCCAAGAGAAAAAGTGATTCAAACAATAAGCATTGTTTTATGAAAAAGTAATACAAAAACAAACTTGTGCAATTGCAAACTAAATATTTCTTTAGATGACCGAGGTCTACATAATTAATTTATCTTCTTTTTTTTCTATTAATAGGGAATATCTTGGTCGTCCTAGCCAACGTCAAGTTCGCAACCGACGATAGATGACAACTTCTACCACGAATCTCGGTCGTCATGTCCCGTGTCGATCTCCATGACGCGACGACTGACGCCAAGTTCAACCACGGGTGGTGGATGGTGACAGCAACCGCAAATCTCGGTCGTCATGTCCCACGTCGATCTCCATGACGCGACAACTGACGTCAAGTTTAACAACCGTTGGTGGATGGTGACAGCAACCGCGAATCTTGATCATCATGTCCCACATCGATGTCCATGACGCGACGACTGACGTCAAGTTCAACTGGTGGTGGATGGTGACAGCAACCGCGTATCTCGATCGTCATGTCCTATGTTGAGTTTTTAAAAAAGACTGTGGGCAACTCAAAAACACAATAAGCTCTGCACTAAACTACATATGCGAAGCTTGCTGCAAACTGAGTGCAACTAACTCCAGCATTGGCTGTCTGCATGCATCGGCGGGTCAGATGAACCTCGCATCCATATCCATGCTGCCATTTTTTCCAGATAGTCTATAACACGCTGCGCATGTTACAGTGCATGATACTAACTCAAATTTTGTTTTTTCAGTTTGACATAATGTTTATCAATATTTTATTTATTTGTGTCATTTTCTCGATTTTTTTTTTTCAAGAATGAGTAAAACAATTTTGCAAGATAATCATAATTCATTACGTCTTTACTGATAGTTTATTTTGTTTCCATGGTTACTGTGGATCTGGTTAATATCCTTATTTTTCTGATTTTCTGAAATGTGTTGAATTAGGATAACAAGTGAGAACATGATGATTGAAGTTGTGCTTGGACTGCTTGGAGAGAAGATCATGATGCATGGTTGGCATCTGAGTGGAATGTGCAGAATGACAGTGGTACAATAAAATGCCCCACAGTGTTAGGGCATAGATATGGATGTAACAGGTCATTAGAACCTTGATTCATATTCTAAAATAATTCTTATCATCACAGGAAAACATTAATTTTTAATCTATAACCAACCATACATATAACCTGTATAATCTGATATCAAGCCTCAAAATTTTAATTCCTAAAGGCGCTAAATCCATGTTTATTTCCAAAAGGCGCTAAATCCGGTGGAAAAATAATTTTGAAAAAATATTTAAAAATAACTACTATAGCAGGATTTCTTTCATAAGTGTTTTTATAATGTGTTATGATAGGTCTTCATTATGTGTGAAATTCTCTATCATTGAAAGAAGTGAAAGTTGTCAAATAAAAAACATCAATTTACATGAAAAGTCCAAAAGTGGATTTAGCGCCTTTTGGAATTAAAATCTTCATTTATACCCATCTTCTCTTCATTTCCTGTCAAAAGTATACATGCACACACATACACACACAATTTAACATATATATTTGTTTGAGAATGTTAGTAAACATGATTTCATGAATGTTGACGGTGAGTTTTTTTCTAGTTCGACCACATCCCAAAGACCCAAATTGCTAAATAATTGAAATTTTGGTTCAAAACAGGCTGCCAAAAAGAACAAAACTTGCAGATTTGTCTTATTTTCATAGAGACCCATCAGCATGCTGCATTGTTTTACAATTGTTCTGATATTTTTACTTTAATTAAAGAAACTCATAAAAGTGTGCCCATTCCCATCCCACATACTGTACACACATATCAAACTTTCACACATTGTTTTGCTGTTGTGAGCAAATTATCTTTATTACCAAAAAATAAACAAAATATAGCAATCAGCCTTTTTTCAGCCTGAATTTCATAAACAAACTACATGTAGTAGCCAAGGTAAAATTCACACGTAAGACAGTCATGAAAATGGATTATTATGGAATTTACTCACTCCATAAGTAAAATATTCCCAAAATAATCAGCAGATGGAATGTAAGTAAGATGTGACCATAATAGTATTCCTGTTCTGAAGGAGATTTGCAGAGAAATGTCACTTTGAAATTGTTATAAATAGTCTGTACAGCCTACAGGTTAGTAGTGCCAGTAAATGATCGTGATGCGAATGCTTCCTGAATCCTGTATGAGTCTGAAGGGAAGGTTGCCATATCCATCATTACAGCGCAGGATGGTAGTGGCACTCTCACCTGGTGCCCCAGATAACCCCAACACCACCGTGGCAGTTGCCTATAAGCAGCATGTTTGTTTCTCCTGGGAAAAGAAAAAAGAACAATAGAAAGAGAAGAGAAAAGTTTGTGAGAAAAAGTATACAAAATTATAATTGGATGACCCATATGAGTGCTTATTAATACAATGTGCAATATACAGGGTCTTGTATA
>JBAMJV010012911.1:0-53648 GCA_037951105.1 Echinarachnius parma
CAGAAGGCTTTAATGTGATAAATAAAGCCCCCGTAAACACCATTAGGAGTCGAGAGGGGTAAGATCCCCCCCCCCCCCCCCCAAGGCAGAAAACCCCACCTCAAATGTCAGATGGGGGATAAGGGGACCCCCGATCATCGTCAGATGGGGGTAAAGGGTCCCCTATTGATTGCCGGTGAACTTTTCTCACACAGCACAAAACTGGGAGACTCTAATATGAAAGAATAAATACCACATCCACTACACCCCATCGACCATTCAGAGGGGTTAAAAAACCACCCCAATTGTCAGATAGGGTGCAAAGGGACCCCAGATGGTTACTAACAAGGGGTAAAGGTTCCCTGTTGATATTCGGTAGCATCAATCTTGATCAGATGTGAAACTTTTCTCCCTCACACAGCATTAAGTTTGGAAGCCCTGATATAAAAAAAAATACCCCCTCCATCGCACCCCATCAACAGCTTAAAGGGGTAAGAACCACACCTCAGTTGTCAGATACAGTGTAAAGGCACCCCACTGATTATCAACAAGGGGTAAAGGGTCCCCCATTGAATTTCAGTAGCATCAATCTTCATCAGATGTGAACATTCCCTCACATGGCATGAAGCTGGGAGGCTCTCATGTGAATAAGTAAAATCAGCAGTCAAGAGGGGTAAGAATGCCCCCATAGCAGAAGAACCCTCACCTCAATTGTCAGAAAGGGTGAAAAGGGAACCCTGATGATTGTCAGAAAGGGGTTTAAGGGTCCACCATTGATTGTCAGTAGCATCAATCTTCGTGGGATGTTGGAGACTTAGTGCTCACCGACACAGCGTAAAGCTTGGAGGCTGTTATGTGCATTCCACGAATGCCATGGCGAGTGATCCACTGCCAGTGAGGGGCTAGAATGCCCCCATGGCAGTAAAACCCCACCTCAATTGTCAGATAAGGTGTTCAGGGACACCCAATGATCAGCAGATAAGGTGTAAAGGGACCCCCCCCCCCCCCCCCCCCACCCCCACACTGATGTGGGAGACACAGCGTTAAGCTTGGAGGCCGTTATGTGCATTCCTTGGATGCTGGAGTGATCCACTGCCAGTGAGGGGCCAGAATGCCCCCATAGCTGGAAAACCCCACCTCAATCGTGTTAAGGGTCCCCCATTGATTAGCCGTAGCATCAATCTTGATCAGATGTGGAACTTTTCTCCCCCCCCCCCCCCTCCCCACACAGCATGAAATTCCTATTGACTCCCATTGATAGTCAGATTGGGTGTTAAAGCAACCCCCGATGACTGTCATAAAGGGGTTTAAGGGTCCCCCGTTGATTGTCAGTAGCATCAATCTTCATTGAATGTTGGAGACTTAGTGCTAGCCTACACAGTGTAAAGCTCAGAGGCTGTAATGTGCATTCCTTGAATACTTGAGAGTGAGTGATCCACTGCCAGTGAGGGGCTAGAATGCCCCCATGGCAGTAAAGTATGGTGTTACGGGACCCCCGATGATTGTCAGAAAGGGGTAAAGGATACCCCGTGTTGATTGTCAGTAGCATCGATCTTTGTAGGATGTGGAGACTTAGTGCTCACCGACAAAGCGTAAAGCTCACGAGGCTGTTATGTGCATTCCTTGGATGCCGGAGGGTGAGTGATCCACTGGCAGTGATGGCAGGGGTGTGCATTCCTGGCTGCCCCACTTACTCTCCGGGGGCATAACCAGGGTCAACTTCAAATTAGGGTTGGGGGGGTGGGGAGGGGGTGAGGGGAATGGGGGCCAAGAGGTTGTGGTGATGGTTGCTGCTTGTTCCTAAAACAGAAATAAAGAAAGAAAACTGTTGTTAACTGCTTATTGGCTATAAAGGGCAAAAGTAATCAAATGTACTAGTCAAAATCGAGCCAAGCTTACAAACAGGCAGGCCTTTTTATCTATAAAGGCATGAATACCCTAAAAGGATTGGTGCCTTTTATCTATATTTTTTGTTGAAAAGGTCTTTTTTTAAGGGGAGGATGCGGATGACAGTACCCCTCTTGCCCCCTTAGCAACACCACTGTTATTCCAGAACTAGTTCTGTGGCACATACTCCGGGTTATTTTGGGCTGCCTATTAAGTTATTAATAACACTTTGGTATGGTTTTATGGTTAAGGAGTTATTAAAAACACATTGGTATGGTCTTATGGTATAGGAGATCTTATTAATAACACATTGGAATGGTTTTATGGTTAAGGAGTCATTTATAACACATTGGTTTGTCTTGGGAGATACAAAGATATCGCTTGGTCAATTTTCCAAGTAAGCCACACTATTAAAAATGACTTCCATGATGGTAATAATTGCCTTGTAGTTCAATCAACAACATTGCCAAGTCATTCCAAAGAAAATATGCCCATCCTAAGAAATATTTGTCATACAATGAGAGTGTACTTAGGCCCACTGCACACTACAGGATCCAATCTTATCTGAAGAACTATGAAGAATCTGAACTATACTACATGCTTTAAAAAACGCATGGTTAAAATATGTGTTAAAAAACAGGCTTTTTGGCTGTGGAGGTTCATCTAGTTTTGTCTGCACTAGTTTTCATGCATTGGTAGTCATCACATACATACTTGCGTCTCCATAATGATGTGTCCGGACATATTGGGTCTGTCGCAGTAGGCTATCTCCTCGGAGGTTAATGTCCATTCTTTATCTGTCATGTCCCATCTGTCATATGTCAATCAAATCATTAGTCTGCTCACACAGACTGCGTTACAGTAAGATCAATTCGGATTGTATTTCTGACTGTAGTCCTGATCATGAAACTAAAACAATATTTTTCAGATATAGTCTTTACAATAAATGTAATTTTGTTATTTATTTATCAGGATTGCATTAGGCATAACTCAAAACAATTCTTACATTTGAGATTATTGGGTGATATTCACGAAGTGGACAATCTAATGATATCCAGTGATGGAAAATTATATGAAAATGACATCTTTATATGTATTCATGTAATACAAAGTAAATTAGGCTTTTATGGATATTCAAATAAAACAATTTATTGAATGATCCTCAATATGAAAGGCCTAAATTCTTTACATGTGAATATAAGGTAATGTTCTCGAAACCAATTTTTTTTTTTAGTGGAAATCTAGTTTTTGTGTTTATAGACTTTGTTCCCTTCAGCAAAATTACAAAAAAAACATGGTGAATTCTAGAATTTTGCCTTGGCATTGGTGTAGGCCTATATATTATACTACATAGCTCAATTATTCCCTCTGTACATCTAATTCAATTAGATATATATATATATATGCGTTTTGCCTGTACCTTTACTGTAATATATTAGATTATATCAATGGAATGGGAGAGTGAATAGTCCCCCTTGGGACTGGATGCAAGGACAGGGTGCATTGTGAATGCACTTGAAAACTCGTGCAGATGATGCGTTGCTAAGCAACCAGGAGGAAGCTGGGGAGATGGGTTCATAGGGGGAGCACAGGGAGAGCACAAATCGACGATGCATCTTCTGAGAGCATTTACTCTTTCTTTCTACAGTGATATGCTGCTCTTAGTCGTAATCCGCTTTTATTAAGAGCATCTATGGCGGCGTTAACCCCTTGCCTACTGGGTTGTGCATACATTTCCTATATAATAAAATGAAATAATACATAACAGTTATATAATAACAACAGTTAAGTGAGTGCTCCAGTGATACAAGCAGTGCTATTATATTGATTATTTTCATTATGTTTTCATAAAACTTGAAATAAAATTGATTAATTAATTAAGTAAATGAAATACATGAAATGGAATGATACTGATTCACAACTGGGCACAGTAATGTCAGTTGACTTGAGAAAAAAAAAAATGGTTTCCTTTAAAATTCCAGATTCTCTGAATTCATGAATTTTATTCAGTGTTTAAGGTTATAAGTGTTGACCACAAGATATTGTCATTTCAATAGATGAACAGCATGGTATAACAGGTTTCAGTATTAAATGGTTCATATTTCACATAGTAAAATTATTTTAAATTCAATTTTTAAATTAACATAAAAGATTTAAATGGTTTGCTGAAACCTACAAGTCAGATACGTCTTTAGTATGAAAAATTGGTTTAAAACAATTAATTAACCTATAACACAAACAAACTTTAATCAACCTTTTGACTACACAGAATCTCAGAAAGAATAATAACTCATGCCATGTTGTTTGTACATCCCTTTCTGTTACATCTTCATTTGTTATATGCTAGACCTGGTGTCTGTAATTAAATGGCGCTGTGTGCACTCCCTGTCCCAACGCACTGTTTTTTATGACCCATTATGTTGGTCTGTAAACAAATAGTCATCATAATTAACTCCCTTGAGTGCCAAGCATGCGAGTTACAATAAACACAAATGCCATAGAGCATTAAAATCCCTGGCACTTTAAGAGTTAACGTAACTAGGCAATTTCCGTCATATATTTAGAGCTAGTTTCTTCATGTTACATCAATTCAGTTCTTATTTTGATAAAACATATACTTGCTTGCTTTTCACCGCCCATTTGGGAATTTCATTAAGAACAAAAGAAAATTATATTTATATTTAGTATACATACCTCAAATGTTTCAATCCTGAACATGTGAATGTAAGCTACTGTTTTAAAAATCTACATGTTTTAGTACAAATCTAGTTTTTTAAAGCTTTTTTACATTTGTTCAACCAAGGTAAAAAAAGATATTTTCTTGCATTGGTTTACAGATAGTGCTGTGAGACCGTAAATGAAGTTTGATTATTAACCTCACTGCCAGGACAGAGCCTGATCGAGCAGGGAAAAGGCTTGAGTAGTTAAACAGCTTTAATAGCCAGAGCTGTATAAAATGGCTGCCACATGACAGGAATGCAGAATGTTAATCAGAGCACAACGGTCTGGTTAGGTAATTCAAATTCTATATATTTAAATCAGGGTTGTAGCTGATCGCAGTTAACACTTTGCCTACCGGAAACCTTGTTGGTCCTGTATTAACTCTATGGGGATCGCAATATTCAGTAGGATACAGGGTAGCTTTTAAGGTGAAGATGCTGTGAATGTGCACATACTAAAACATGCATATGAGGTTATAGTCGTGTCTCCACACTCACTTATTTAGGTAGTGGCCTAGTTTGGCCAGTAAAAAAATAGTTTCCACACAATTTTTTTGTAGCCCGAGGAAAGATTCTCTGACCCAAATTTGTAGACGGTCTACAATTCAAAATCCCACTCTCTATATAAGTGAAAACTGATTATGTTGTGGCTTGGCATGCAAGAGAATAACATCCTCTCATTCTGTCATCAAGTTGTCTGATTGGACCACCAGAATATGACTTTCATCTATTTTTTTCTTGCCCAAAGCAATATTTTACAGGCCTTGGGCCAGAGTTAGCAGGGCCTTAATGCAAGCTTAATGCGGGCAAAACTTTTATGAATTTTCTCAGAAAATGAACTTGCCCCCCCCCCCCCCGAAAAAAAAACACCAACAACAACAACAAACAATATAAACACAACAAAAAAATCATTGTGCCAGGTGGGTCTTCTTTTAAAATTTCTTGTTCGTTTCCAGATGAAATTTAATACACATAGCCTCAATCTGGCAAGCAAACTAGACAATTTATAAAAGGTTGCTTGCCAGACATCAATTTTACCTTGCCTCGGGCAATGGGTCTTTCATGTTAACTCCTTCAGCGCCAGTTACGCTTATTTGCAACACACATTACACACAAATGCCATATACAGCTGTAAATTGTTTTAAAAATAGTTAAATAGGTTTTAATCAGTGCCTGATGGCCTGGGTGGGTAATTCTAATCAGGAGCTCTACCGTATAATGCTGAAGTCAGTGAACATACTTCACATTCACTGCATAATTCAGTCCACGGTCTGCGGTTCTCGTTCGAAAGATTCAATTAAGATGTGACTGATTCGGCCTTGGTTTGATTTTATCACCTTCTAACCTAGTTAAAAGATCACATTACCCAGCATTGTGCAGCCAGCTTTACCAATGATGAGTATAATTCGCAAATGTTTTAACGGGGAGATGGTTCACACAGGAAATATTCTTAAAGGGATCTAGTAGCTTGGTAGATATTATGCAAACAAATAACAAAGGGTCTTTAAAATGTGTATCTCTGTGATCTGTGATCTGAGGCATAAGGTGCAGTAACATTTGCATACCTGTGCCACTTTGTTGAGCTTGTCGATGCTTTTTAAAAGTCAACTATCCAGCGAGATAATGGTATGCAGAGTCATGGCCGAGGTGTTTGGTTTCTATCACCACCTGCCTGGCTGCCTAGCATGGCTGCCATTTTGAAAAGGTGTTTCTCATGAGTGTATGGGTGGAAATATTGTCAGCGATGGTTTCATCTTTACCACTCTACAAGGAAGAAAAGAGCTGTATGGTTAGTTAGTCATACTCGCCAATGCTGTTTATAAGTTAACCTGCCATGTGAGATAATGGTATGCAGATACAAGATCATGGTATGAGGTTTCTATCACCACTTGGCAAGCTGGCTAGCATGGCTGCCATTTTGAAAAGGTGTTTCACATGGGCATATGGGCTAAAATATTGTCTGCGAGGGTTTCATCTTTAGTGCACTTGAAAGAAAAAAGGGCCAGTTTGTCATGCTTGCTGACGCTTTTAAGAAAGTCAACCTCCAAGCAGGCTAATGGTATGCAGATATAATTGTATGTACAAGGTGTTTGGTTCCTATTGGTTACCTGGCTAGCTGGCAAGCGCGGCTGCCATTTTGATAAGGTTTTGATAAATATTGTCAGAGAGGGTTTTATCTTTATCGCACATGTAGGAAAAAAAGACCAGTTCTTTACGCTTGATGACTGCCTTTAAAAGTCAACTGCCAAGCGAGATAATGGTATGCAAATACATGACCAAGTTATGAGGACTCTATCGCCACCTGCACAGCTGGCAAGCATGGCAGACATTTTTAAAGGAATGTTACAATGGGCAAAAATGTTGTCTTGCAGGCTGTTTCTGGCGCTCATGACAGAAAAAAGAGGCTAACATAATATGTACCTCAAGCTTTCCATTGCCTTTGATCAGTATGAAAAATTGAAATGCAAGAATTCATTTGACTCAGTTTTTTAGACCCAGTTCTTAAAGCTAGTTTATAGTAACTCCACATTTGTCTCCAATGAATACAGAAAAACATTTCAGTTTGACAAGTACATGTAGATGTCTATTTTTGTACATTCCATTTTATACTCATCTTTTGCGTGCATTTAGGACCAATACAACAGATCAGACTGTGTGTGCATTGTGAATGCAGTCTAGAGTGACACTCAGAGGGTTGAACAATCCTGGACTGGTCCCCAAACCTCGTGCTGTGGTCTGTTGAGAATGCATTTTATACCAAAATTTAAAAAATGGGCTATCCTATCCCTCTAAAAGCCGTGGTCGCTTCTAGGCTAAGTACTCATAGAATCTGACCTATTGATTTGTTCCCAACTGCACACTAGATAAGTGTGGGGTAAATGGAACAGGTGCTCAAACTTTCTTTGACCAAGCTGTACTTCATTTCTATACACGTTAGATGAATGCTGGGGGTGGAATTAACCTATGTTTGTAAAAAAAAAAAAACAGTAAAAGTTGGTGAATTTGTTGGCACTCAGTGTGTTAAATGATATTGTACTTACATCACCAGTAGATATGAAGTTGTTTTTTGAAAATTATTTCAATTTGAATGTTAAAAAGGCAAGGAAATGGCTTTTTGTTTGTTTGAATATAATAACTCCTTTTCAAATAAATGTTATTGCATGAAGTTAATGCCCGGGGCATACTTCTAAAGAAGTGCAATAGGAATGAAGCAAATGTTGAGCAAAATAATAAAATTACTTTCACTATTTGGTACTTTAGTACGTTATTGCATCAATTTAATGCTCAGGGCATACTTCTAAAGAATATTGAATAAGAATGAAACAATTTGAAATTAATAATTTATAATGACTTTTCTTGTCCTGTTTGGTACTTCAATATGATTGTCATCATAATGAATATATTTTTATATTGAAATTAATTTTTTAATTAATAGTGATGGACAATTATTGTAGCGCAGTAGCAAGCAATTTAGAAAATGTTTCCCAACATTTTTTTCTTTCTTTTCATGACGAAGCAAAAGACTGTATGGGAGCATTAAATGTCAGCGCCCTTGAGCACGTTCTTCCCCGATATGAACACAAAAAGAAATGTTCCAAGGAGAGTGCGCTAGGCAACGAGGCAGACCAATCAGCGATATTACGAACGCCGGCATAATGTTTCTTAATCTCTATATTTCCGTCTTCCTCTTCTCATCACGATACTACACCCTCGCATTAAATGAAATGAGACATGGCCAGCCCCCTTTCACACGTGCATATATTACACCGTATTTAAACTACACAGGCCATTTCAGTACATAGCAGTCTATAGCAGCAAACCCTTCCTATAGACATAGTGGCCATCAGAAATGATTCCCTGCAGAGAAGAACAGTGTTATGGAACCTGTCTTTAGAGGCCACTTTTCTTATTTTTCTTAGCTGATCAATAAACAAAGGTTTGATGGTATAGTTAAATCCATTTGACTAGTCATGATTCTTTTATAGCTAAACAAAGGATTACAGGCCGTGTACTGTCAGTTGCATGTTGAAATGCAAATGATTATCATAAATTCAAATGCATTTGACTATTCATGCATGTTGTATAGCTAATCAAAGTATGTAGAGGTGGAATCAGTGTCTGAAAGATATATAATAAAACCAAAACGATTATCTTAAACATGTTTGACTAGATACATGAATTGTGTTGTGTATGAAAGTTTTTTTTTTTTTTTTTTTTTTTTCCCATTTCTCATGCGCAATACTCCACAATACAATTATCCAGGTATTATGAAACATTGTATGGTTGTGAATTCTGTTGCGTCTGAAAGGGGGTTTCCCAGCTCTCATGCACAATGCTCATTCTCCGAGGATTGTGAAACATTTGAAAGGTCAGACGGAAATGTTTTCCTATATGAAAAGTCAACTTATTCCTGCCAGTTGATGAGGGTTCCATGTATTTCCATTTTCCTGACAGGTGCACGGGGCATTTCCATCAATGCCATTGAAGAATAGTAATCTCTCTCTTTCCTGCTTGTTGTTAACCTGTTCAGGACTGGTCACGCAAATATTCAGGCTTTTGTCAATGGAAAATACATGTTGTAGCAAAATCAGTCGGTCCTGAACTGGTTAATCCATTGTCTACAGGAACCTGGCCATAATTCCCCCCATGATTCCCATGCAAGAAAGGATTCATGGAAAACACTCTGTCCCTTGGCTAGGACGATACATGGAGGTACCTGTTGTATTTAGAGACACAAACAATAAACATAGATGCAGACATATAAGAAAGTATTCGAGAGACACATATCGAGATGCATCATCAGGTTTGGTGGTTTAATTGAATCCCTTTGCACTCTGCGCGTAACACCATAAGCCTCCGCGTGTAATGTAGTTCCGTCATCAATGCAATACTACAACAATACCATGCACACAAGAGAACCTAGTCTACTTCTCATAAAGAGTAGAATGTTAACCTGGTTGATTGGTAACCCTGCACATTACAACCAAAACATATTTCAAGAATCTTCAGAATTGAGGAAGGCAAGTACACTGCCCCAAAAAAGAAGAAGATTATTCAATAACATCCTTATTTAAACCAAAAAATGTCCAAACTGGCATTTCATTAAATTCAATTTTCACCTAATCTAATCTAATCTAATCTAATCCTAGCTTGTACCTGTTCCAGCTCTCGGCCGCCGTCTGGCAAAAGGGCGTATCTCGAGTGTCGCGCCGGGATCTCAACACCGAGAAAAATGCCTTTGAAGTTTGACATATTCAACCCTCTGTTGAAGCTTTGGACGTAAAACTTTTATTGCGGGGTTGATTCTAGTTGAAAGCCGACATATGAAATATTATTTTGAAATTTTAAAATTGATTCTGAACTTGATATTTCTTTGTCTAGGAACATTTTAAAAAAGATACGCCTTTCTGCCAAACAAATTTGAACAAATTCATAGTTGCTTTTGTACGGCAGAAGGGTGTATCTTTAGATACGTGGAGATATCGCCCGGTATCGTCCTGCTATCGTCTGGCAGAAGGGCGTATCTTTAGATACGTGGAGATATCGCCCGGTATCGTCCTGCTATCGTCTGGCAGAAGGGCGTATCTTTAGATACGCCTTCTGCCTTACAAATGTGACTACGAAATTGTCCACATTTGTTTGGCAGAAGGGCTATCTAAAGATACGCCTTCCTTTTGTACAATTTTATATGCCATTGAGATGATATTTTTTGGGAGCTGACTTGATGGATGTGAAGTGTCTGACTAGACTACAGTTCGATCCGGATATCCGGTGCGCGCGGCACCATCCAGTAATTAACGTACGCCATATGCATGCATTGGTCAAAATCGATGTTTACGTCGCTGCGACGTAATAATCGCGGTCGCTGAAAAAGAAGTTAGCGGGACTTCACCAGCAGCTATGCCGCCGTTAGCTAGGGGCGACTTGTGACGTGATTTGAGAGAGAATATCGCATTCCTGCGACTCGTCTTACCGGTACTGGTTACGTCCGATATATGGTGGCTCAAAATTGGAAACGTAATCAATCGAGCAAGTGGGTGGCCAATACGAGTGTTGTTTTCAGTTTCATATTTAGAGCCACAGGAGTACGGTACTATTCTCTCTCCATTCGCAAGTCACCCCTAGCTAAGGGCATAGAGCTCTGCAGCTAATGAAGTCTTGCTAACTTCGATTTTATCGTCTAGACGGATATCTGAAAAAGAGCTCTCTATTAGACCCTAGAGGCATTTTTAAGTAAAAGTCGGGAACCAGTCTTTTTAAAATAATTTGAGTATGCTGAATCCGATTAGCCCGGTTCCCAAGCAAAATTTAGAGTTGTTGACCATCTAATTTGCATAAACAAAATGGCCGCCAAAATGACATCCTTTTCAACTTGTAAAACTTGTTTATTAAATAACTTTGCAAGAGGGCGAGCAAAACTTTAAAATTAACTGTCTAAAATGATGTTTTCTTTCAAAAGAAACATAAATAAGATAACTCTGATGTATTCAATGAAAAGAAGATGCATAAATATGCAAATTAGTGGGCGCCATGACAGAAAAGTCGTACAAAATAGATTATTTGGTGGCAATTCAGTCCTACTTAATATAACACTCTCAACTTGTGTCTTAAACAATTTCTAGGAATGAAATCATTGAATGAGGTCATTTATTGAATCATTAGAAGCAGAAGTAGCTCTTGGGTCGGTGGTTGGTGCAAATCATTCTAAGGCATGACTGCATAAGTGATTTATTTGTTATATTTGTTTTATTTCATAGGAAATTTTGTTTTAACAGATGCCAACGTTTTGTGCATAGGAATGGGAAGGAAAATTATTTTGGTTGTTAAATACACAATTATTACATTCAGGTGAAGTCCTGGCATTCTTCTAGTAGTAAGGTTTATATATAAGTGGATGGAGGGGGGGGGGGGGGGTAGGAGTAGGGTCATTTTAAAATTGATGCATCACCCTGTTCCAGCCAACTCTTCATCAAGCACAAACTTTATTTTACTCTCTTCCGTCCAAGAATTAATACAACTTATGAATAGAAAGCAATATTGAGCAACCCAGCTTGGTGTCATGGGTTCGGCTCCTCTCTTATGACTCTTCTTTTCTTTTACCATAATACATGGTGAGTAATGATTCATTACAGAGTGTTCACTGAAGTCTGATATCCAACAAAAAAGTATATAGGAATCATGTGCGCATGCGCCGGAGACAAAAAGTTCGTAGGAAAACAAATTTCTATTCGAAAAATTTAAAAAAATGAAATATCCTGTTTACGCTCTACAATGATAGTCACCAACCATGAGGAAAATAAATCAAGGTACGTATGGTTGTATAATACTTGTATTTCCGTATGTGACCATTATTTCATTATGTACTTTGGATTCCAAATAGAAAGTTGAAAGAGCGATTTGTGGTATTTCCATTTCCTTCTTAAGTAGAAAATATAATTATTTGTACACCTTGATTAACAAAATGAATCTACTAATTTATCAATTTCCTTATCTTGCAAACTCCGACTAGATTTGTTCACAACATTTCCTGCTCGAATAGAAAGCAATATTGAGCAACCCAGCTTGGTATCATGGGTTCGACTCCTATCTTATGACTCTTCTTTTCTTTTACCATAAGACATGGTGAGTAGTGATTCATTTAGTAAATGTATCATGCAGAGTTTTCACTAAAGTCTGATATCCAACAACAAATATATAGGAATCATGTGCGCATGCGCCGGAGACAAAAAGTTCGTAGGAAAACAAATTTCGCAATGCGGCAAGTCTCTCTTTCTACTTTCTATTCGAAGTTTTAAAAAAAAATGAAATATCCTGTTTACGCTCTACAATGATAGTCACCAACCATGAGGAAAATAAATCAAGGTACGTATGGTTGTATAATACTTGTATTTCCGTATGTGACCATTATTTCATTACGTACTTTGGATTCCAAATAGAAAGTTGAAAGAGCGATTTGTGGTATTTCCATTTCCTTCTTAAGTAGAAAATATAATTATTTGTACACCTTGATTAACAAAATGAATCTACTAATTTATCAATTTCCTTATCTTGCAAACTCCGACTAGATTTGTTCACAACATTTCCTGCTCGAATAGAAAGCAATATTGAGCAACCCAGCTTGGTATCATGGGTTCGACTCCTATCTTATGACTCTTCTTTTCTTTTACCATAAGACATGGTGAGTAGTGATTCATTTAGTAAATGTATCATGCAGAGTTTTCACTAAAGTCTGATATCCAACAACAAATATATAGGAATCATGTGCGCATGCGCCGGAGACAAAAAGTTCGTAGGAAAACAAATTTCGCAATGCGGCAAGTCTCTCTTTCTACTTTCTATTCAAAATTTTTTAAAAAAATGAAATATCCTGTTTACGCTCTACAATGATATTCACCAACCATGAGGAAAATAAATCAAGGTACGTATGGTTGTATAATAATTGTATTTCCGTATGTGACCATTATTTCCATTACGTACTTTGGATTCCAAATAGAAAGTTGAAAGAGCGATTTGTGGTATTTCCAAGTAGAAAATATAATTATTGGTACACCTTGATTAACAAAGTTATGTTTTGAATCTGCTCATTTATCAATTTCCTTATCTTGCAAACTCCGACTTGATCTGTTCACAACATTTCCTGCTCGAATGGAATGCAATTACCATACTGCTGATAACCCGGACATAGGCGTATACCCTATGAATTTTTTTAAGGGGGGAGGGGGGTTAAACTCGGATCCGTTTCGAAGAGTGTGGAGGGGATGGTTGATCGCGGTTCAGTGCAGCGATTTAATGTTCAGGATTCCTTACAATGACATGTTGAATGAACCCACCCACGCACACACACACACCAATCCATCGTTTAATACCATTTTATACCATTTAGGGTATTGGAGAGGATTTACACCCTTCCTCGGGAAGAAAATTTTAAAATTGGGGAAGAAATGGAAAAAAGCTATATTCTGAAATAACACAAGATAGAATACGCAATGGTGATGTCGGTCATGCGGTGCAAGATGATTAGGGTCAAAGAGAGACCAAATTATTTCTAGCAATTTAGAACTGTCCAGATGTCTTTGTCATTTATAATAGATAAAAGTCCATCTTTTCGAAAGCTTTATTTAGCAAACACATAATATAACTAACTGGACACCAAGAACGCAAACCAGACGAAGAGGCAGACAGAGTAGGCGTTAGATGGACGACATCAGAGAATTTGGGGGAGTTACATGGATGCGACCAGCACAATAACGAATAATAATAATAATAATATTGAATATTTATATTGCGCAATATCCACCTGATAAAGTGCTCAAAGCGCATTGAAAAAGATAGTTTATCAGAATTAAACAAACAAGAATGAAGGGAAGAAAGAAGGTCTACTTAAATGCTGTTTGAAACAAATGATATAAGAAGACAATGCAATGGTGATGAAGAGGCCTTCCTTCTGCAGTGGAGAGACATAGGCTAGATAGATAGATTATTATAGATTTATCAATCATTGCAAGCGACTTGTTGGTTCAAAGACCTGAATGGGTTTGGTCAAATCCAAGGGCATTCACAGTCGGGTAAAAAATAACATATTAATAGCTTATTTTAGTGGGCATGGTCCTGAATGAGGGTACATGGGCCAGGTTCAAAAGGCCCAACGTTGGCCCGACGTTAACTTGCCAAAATGGGGCCAACGTTTGGGCAAGAATGACGTGGGCCCAACGTCATATCTCCGATATTGGCCTGAAATTGGTGTAAGGTCGGCTGTATGGTTGGCTCGATGTCAAATGTAGCCAACAAAAAGGTTGGGCTAACGTTGGCCCAGCGTCAAGAATGACGTGGGCCCAACGTTACTGCACACAATGGGCAAACGTTGGGCAAACGTAGCTTTGCTATCTGGGTAGTGGGTACATGGTTAAAATAATTGTATAAAAATAAAATACACTGCATTAGTGTGGTGAGATTCTCTCAAGAGGCTCTCAAGCAAGCAAACACTAATCATCCATGATGAGGAAACATGGTCGCAATGTGATGTATTCTCCAATGGATACAGATGTATCGAGATACTGCCTTACGTTTACTCCCTAACTATATACTCAATAACACTTCCCTATGATTTGTGGTAATTTTTACAGAAAATGTTAGACACATACATGAAAATTGTAGAATGTAAAATTACAGATTAATAGCACCTTCGATGTACTAGCAGCCATCTTAATTGTTTTTATTTAGCTTTTTATCATTAATAACATTTACAACAATGGTTTGAATGAACTGCTTAACCCTCAAAACGTAGGGAATTGACACATAATGTGAAACGGTACAATTTCAAATTATGGATTTATAACACCTTCAACGTAATAGCAGCCACCTTGAACGCCATCTTAGATTGGTTGTTGCTTTTGTCATAATTATGTCACACTTATATTCATTTATAAAGTTTCACGAAACATTTAAATCAACAGGTATGCATACATATTATAACTCCAGTGTGAATATCAAATGATTATATTATGGTATTATTTCTGTAAATGGTGGCCATTTTGGACACCATCTCGGATTTGTGTGACTTCTAATTACTGAATTGCGCTATCACTATTTTCAATGAACTGCTTGACCCTGAAAACTTGGGGGTAGACCATCGATAGTGTATATCGATGGGGTAGACACAAAAATTATAACCGGGATGTACAATAACATATTTATGGCACTTTTAAGATAAGGGTGGCCATTTTGGACGCCATTTTGAAAAGTAATCAAGTTTCCGGAATAGTGATTATTTTCTGTACGTATACGTCTCTTGATGTAAAATAGTATAGGTTTTCCCATCCATTTTCAAACAATCGTCATTCAATTTCAATAATTGTTAACTTCAATTTCGTCCGGAAAGTCAATCGCCGATCGTATGTAATGTTCGATTTCGTCATTCATCACACAAGTTCGTTCTTTCGCAACCAAGTTCGTCAATGACCCGATCGTTTTAGTCAAAGCTCATTCAATTTCGTCCGATCACTCCTGCTGGTGTACAATGTGATGATCAATTTCGTCATTGGGCATTCAATTTCGTTATTTCCAATTCAAATTCGTCAAACAATATTGAAAGCTGTATTTGATACTTTGTTTTATCATCTCTTCATTATTATCTTTTGCTTATTTGAACCCAGTTTCTATCTTTGTTTTGTGTCCCGGAAATTCATACAATTTTAGTCTATCGTCTATTGAACAATTTTTTTATTTTATATATCATTGCATGGATCAATCAATCAGACTTTTGGTCAATTATCGTTTTTTTAATTGCAATATCGAAATGAATTGTTTGTGATCAGTTTATCGTATTATAAACAATTATTGAAGTAATTACTTTTGAAATTAATTGTATGAGCTTGCATAGGAAAATACATATGAACCAGAGCAACCAGACTATACATGACGAATTTGAACGACTAAGTCTTGAAATCGGATGACCAATGACGAATTTGAACTTCACATTGTCATGATTGTGCGTCTTATAACCAGTCGGGACGAATTACATTGCAAAATGACGAATTAGAATAAGCCAATTTTTAATTAGAATGACCACTGATCAATTAGAATGGTAAATGACTAAATAGAATGTAGCAATTGCAGTTTCCTAACTTCTCGGGACGAAATTAAAGTAAGCATTGATTGAATTTGATTGATGATAGTTTGAAAATGGATGGGAAAACCTATACTACTAAAAACCATAAATAATAACCTTAAACATACTTTGTATACATTTTGGAGGGGGAAAACCGTAAATTGCCCTGAAAATCCAAGATGGCCGCCATTTTGAACTTGATTCCATCATCAGATTGTTTGGAGCAACCACTTTTTAAAGATCTTATAACAAGACGATGCTTAGCTGAAAAAATTGCGCTTTTATCCACTGTGTCACGATTTTCCCCCTATAAGGTAACCCAAGAAAGGGGTCTCGACCCCGAGGAAACAACTTAACAAGTGGTCTCGGTCTCGGCCTCGAACATTTATGGCGACGGACATGCAGCCCCCCCCCCCCCCCCCCACCTCCCCACCTCTGCTTACACGACTCTCAACTAGTGTGTGTGTGTGTGTGTGTGTGTGTGTGTGTGTGTTTGTGTGTGTGTGTGTGTGCGTATGTGGGGTGGGGCCGGGAATTGCAATATTTTAATGTTGAAATGAGTAAAGGCACTGCTACAGAGTCTAACTTTTCACTGTAAGTTACAGAAATATTTTGTTTAGACTTTTCTGTAAAGGCTGCCACTAATTTGCATATTTGTGAATCTTGGGTGCCAATAAATAGATATTATAGGAAATGACATGAGTGTATTCCTTGACACATACAAGTGCACACAAAGGCATGTTTTGCTTTTGCGGTTATAGAGTAATTAAAGATTTTAAAGACACGTTTATATAGGTATAAGGTCAGACTAGTAGTGTCATTTCGCTGCCATTTTGTTCATGCAAATTCGATGATTACAAGTATTCTTCAGTATAATTAATCCAAAGATTTAATAAGTATCATGATTTGATCAATCATTAGACTTCCAAAGTTAGGTTTTGATACTGTTTTTTAATTGATAGTTTATAGACCTTAATTACCAAAAGAAAACTCATTTTATACCATTTTCAGTAATGACGGCCACTAATTTGCATATTCATAAGTCATGCATGTCACTTAATTCATGAGAATAATTTTTTTGAAATACATGGATATGCACATCGCAGTTGTTTATTTACTCGCCTATAGGCTAGTTGCCGAGTTATAATTAACAGGTTTTTTATTAGCTCAAAATATGGTCGAATAGGTGTCAATTTGCGGCCATTTTGAATATGCTGATTATATTTGTATATGTAATTCGAGTAATTAACAAGCCTGGTGATTCAATGAAACGTTCTCATTCAATTATTTGACTCGCCGAAATGTTTAAGACACTGATTCGTTCGTGTTATAATCCAGTATTAAATTTAGCCCAACATAACGCGTTTTGTATGACTTTTCTGTTACGGCGGCCACTAATTCACATCTTCTTTTCCACTAAGTATATCAGAGTTATCTAATTAGTGTTCCTATTGATATAAATCATTATTCTAGACATTTAATTTGCTAGTTCTGCTTGCCTGGTTGCAAAGTTATTAACTAAATATGTTATACAAGTTTTAAAAATGTGTAAATTTGGCGGCCATTGTATTTTTGCAAATTAGATGGTCAAAAATTCTTAATTTCGCTTGGGAACCGGGCTAATCAGATTCAGCACCCCAAAATTATGAGAAATAGCTTGGTTCCCAACTTTTACCCCCAAATGCTCCTAACATGCACATTTTCCAGAAATCCCACTGTGACCGCTATTAAAGTGAGACCAAAATATAACCAGTGGGTCACGAAATGGTAAACCAGGTCTCGACAGTAGCACTTGCCCGGGGCAGGTACACATTGATGTAGGGCAAGTTAATTTTTCATAAAAGGACTAGTTTGCTTGCCCAATCATACCAAATCGGGCAACCGGCATGGTAACTGATGTTTCTGTTCAACTAAACGAGACTGTAATTCATTACATGTGTGAATCTCATCATCAATTTAAAACTCTCACTCAGTTATCAAATTAAATGTATGAATACTATGCTTGTTATCAGTTGCCTTTTATTTGATTTATTTGTACCAACATATTTGAAATCAGGTATAAAATCTGCAAAGTTTATTCAGCGGTTGAAACTTGAAATTAAGAAAGCGTGATGTCAAAGATGAACAATACAATGTTGCTGTCATGACAAGTTCAATTTAAAACTTTTACAGCTTAACATAGACTCAAAATACTGTATTTTCAACTGATACAGATAGTCAATTACTCACATGACATTCTAAAATTCATTGAATTTGCATTAGTTTCTGATGAGGCAAATCAGGAGGTCCTCATAACCGTCAGGCAACACAAAATCAAAAGGAAAGTCGGATTTTAGGGATCGGGAGCTCTTTTAACTACTAAAAGTAGTACAAGTATCTTGTACTAGTAACTTTTAGGCAATTATGCTGCAACTGCAAGACTATAGTATTAGGGATTTCGTGATCAAAATCTAGCAAACGCATGGGCATGATGCATGGCCCCTGGGGTTGAAATTTCTCAAATGTGATCTAGCCGAGTGGTGCCGCTCATACTCGTATACTAGATCAAGACAAGGGCCTTGCCTTGGTGGAGGAAAGTACAGATCTAAAAATTGTCCGCGCGTGCACAAAGTATGAATCGTCAAACAAACAAAAACACTGCAATGTTTCAGATATCAAACTATACCATTTGTATTCTTTTTTGTTATTGAAAGGACTGTTTGATATTCCAACCACGACAGCATAAATGGTTTTATGTAAGCTGTGGCCGTTTCATTACACACAGCGCACAAGAAATGGGCCTAAATTCAGCTCATTCCTGTGTGTTGAGCGATAATAATCGGTCTATCGAAATGAACTACTGAATACTGAGCTGAGCGTAGTCGTACTATTCATAGATCTACAATAACAAAAGCGAGAATCAAGTTTCGAGTCACATGTTCAGTGATAACTCGAGAGAAGTTAGTTCAGTGCATTCTCATTCTCGGCAAATCTAATTTCAAAGTCAGCCCTAGGCCTGTCCCTTTTCTGGCCGGGTTCTCCCCCGGGCCGGGCCCGGCCAAGTTCCCTGGCAACTACGCCTACTTGTAGCGTGCAGTGCAGTGCATGAGAAATGTGTAGAGAAGAACGAGTTTGTCATAAAAGAACATCGGTACATTGGCCATCGTAAAATACAATAAAAGTAAAAGTCAGAGTATTTATACAAACCTTATGTTCGATCAGCTGGCCAGATTTGCAGTGTAATTTGGAGGCGTCATGGTCCAGGGTCATGGTGTTTTGTGCGCCGTTTGTTGCATGCACAAAAGTATGCAACGTAATGTTGGATCCGGAATTAATATTGCAGGGTGATTTTTCAGACGCGTCGCATGCATCCGATCCGATCCGGCATCTAATCATCCGCCATGCGGTATCATTTCCTGCACCATCGTTGAAAATTACATTAGGGCGTATCTATACTTACATCCTTTTATCTAAAATATATCGCAAATTTTCCGACGTTTTTTGTTTGCCAAAGGCGTATGTCAACATACATCCTTTTGCCAGACGGATACCGAGCAGAAACCAACAAAATTTCCACAGACAGGGGCGTATGTATAGATACGCCCTTTTGCCGTACAGAATACGACGATAGTTATGCAATCGGGTACAGAGGGCCCCCGATATCTCAGAAACTATAACTCGAGCTCTTCTGAAATTTGGCCCAATGAAAATTTTGACCTCAAAAACCCCAAGTAGGCAATAAAAAAAAAATGGCCTATTTTCGAGATACGCCTCTTTGCCAGACGACGGCCGCTCTCTCCCACCTGTTTTATGTAGTATTTAGCTTTATGTAACAGTAATGTAACCGTCATTTCCAGCCCAGATCAAGGATCTGCTAGATTAGATATCTTACTTTGGCCTCTTACTTTGACTCATTTTAATCTAATCTATCATAGAGTATTGAAATACTAATTCCCCTGTCTTCTAAGAATGGTGAAATGAGATTGCCAGCGACTTTCATAACACCTTTAGAAGTCTTGACAATAATTGGAATGGAAATCCCTGTGAATTCTCATCGGAGCCAAATGCAAATGGAGCGAGACCAGACAATATTAGCTTGCCTTTTTTTGTCTTACTTTTTCTCCTCTTTTCCTATATTTTTGACAAGCCATCTCTCTTGCCGAATGACACCAAATGTAAATGAAGCAATATCAGTATTACCTGGCTCTGTTACTGCAGATGACTTGAGCTTTTTTTCTCTCCGCTTTTTGTTGCCTTTTCATCTATTTTTGACGAGCTGCCTTTCTCTGTTGCTAGTGGCACGGCAGTATGATAATGTGACATTTTGAACAGGAGCGGCCATGTTTATAGAATAGAGTGTGTGTTGTGGGAAGCTATATATGGCCAACATTCTCATCTGAGCATTTAATTCTAGCCAAATTTGACACATTTTTAGTTTCATTTCATATTTATTTTTGTCCATTTGTTATATTTAAGTCATAGACTAATGAAATTATAAATGTCAAATTTCTTGTTTTAATGCAGGGTTTATTTTAACCCGCTGTTAGTAATCTTGGCCAAGTGTGTAATATAAGGGAACAATTAAATCATGTTCAGTCATGTCATAAATGAAATAAATGAAATGAAATGAAATGTTTAAGGAGAGAGCTAATTCACAATTGGTTGACGTGTTGCTTACAGAAACCTGGTGGACTATTTGCAAAGTCTATGGGTGGGAACAGGTTAATGTATTCTTTCCTTTAGAAGAAAGTGTATTTTATGACTCCTTGTTAATCCGTCAGAAAGTTAATTTCTTTTCTATATCCCTTCAATGATATAAAACACATGACCATCATTCATTAAACGTGACTGAATACTAGTCAGTCGTTGAACGACGACGAAGTAAAGTTGAAGATAATGTTGAAAATACTGGTCAGAGCTGAGTGTTGATAACTGCCATTTGATAACGAAAAGAAATAGCACATCGCAGCCCTATCTATTCGTATACAGTAATACTACATAAAACAACTAGGCGCATATCATTTGCATCTTCAGTATTTCCCCCGTAACCACTGACGTGACAACTTTGCTCTCTCTGTGGTCAGTTCATTGGTTTGCATTAGCCCTATCGCTGCCAAACAGTGATATAATATAACGGTTTCTATATAGATATAATAGTGGTTAAAGGGAGGTGTATGAACTAATTGTGACTGAATATAGCAAAACCCTGCACTTGTCAGTAATTTATGTTTTGAAGAAATTTGCATTTCAAGTTCACATTTATTTAAATGTATGATGAAGACCTTTGTTAGTACAATTTAAACAATCACATCTTTGCCAAATATTCAATGTTTTAGAAGAAGACAGCAAACGAAAGCTCGTGATGAGACCTTTCTCATTGCTTGAAAATATAATTTTTGATTTTTACAGACATCACAATTGTGTTGATAGCTGACTGTGAGAATCAATGCTGCATTATAATAGCCACAAAGGCGTCTGATGTCTAATTCACAACTGTGCAAATAAAATGACAGAGAGAGAGAGAGAGAGAAAAAAAAACACCTTTGTCTCTAGTGGCAAAAATGGAAACCACCTAATATTCATGTCGGAGCTGTGAAGTAACATGATATGAATGTCTGTGACGCATGGGGACATTTAATGAAGATGAGATCAACGTTTGATGATAATTTATTAAACGCTGCATAACTGTTTCTATAGGATGACTTGTGATCTGATAACCTTTCATGGGTTTTTGGATGCAACAATGAACTCACAATTATACCAAGAAACAATTTATTTGATGAGTTAGATTGTAGCAATTAATTTGATGAGTTAAATTGTATTAATTTTAAACTATCTATACATGCACAAGTGCGCATTCCTAAATGATCAGAAAATATTGCAGTTAAACGTCATGTGTCGTAATCAACACATATTTTGAAGATAAAAATGGCTAGAACTTTTGTCAACTCGGGCTCAAGATTACAAAGTAAGGAGAACAATTATTTAACTATTGCACATATAAAATGTTGGTGCTTATCAGAAGGGCAGTTTTATAAGAACATCCATAAAGCAATGATGAAAGTATTTTTATATTTCACTATTGAACATTGTATCTTTTGACCTTTTTTAACTGCAGAAAAAAGGTAACATACATTATTTTCTCATGAAAGCTGTCAATTTCCATTTTACTTAAGCAATATTGACAGACTATTCAACAGACGACAATGAAACGTGTCTGAAAAATGATTGCCTTGGAAAATTCATATGGAAGGGATGTGATGTGATTGCTGCTTGATCGAGTTTCAAGGTCGATGAGACGGATAGGGTATAGAGATAAAATGGGGAGGGACTGGAAAGACATTTAAAGGGATCTATTTTGCACATGTGCAAAAAGTGATGAATGGTTGATACAATGTATATATATTGTTGTTATCTGATATGTCCACTGGGTATTGTGTGAAAATTTCAAGTTAAATGGACGTTATATGGCTGAGTAATGAGCAGAAATGCAAAGTGATATTCACTAACTCATTGCACTGACTTTGTACATGTTTATGACTATCCAGTGGATAGTTTAACATCTGAACACTTCAATCGTAAAATATCTTTTTAATGAAAGAGAAAATCAAAAAATTCAAAATTCAAATTTGAATGTTTGTGATTTGACTTGCTTGAACGGGCAAGTGGTGCAAACGTTAGTGTGGAGGTTTGATATACTCATTGTTAGGGTGAAGTTAGTCATTGGTAGGGGTGTATAGAGACTTGTGAGGGGTGTGATGGCAGGTGCGGGTAGATGTCTGGGAGGGTGTGTAGAGACATTGCAGAGGTGTCTCCAGACATCCGGTGGGGCACAAGGAGATGAAGAGATTCATCACAAATTAAAGTATCTCCCTTTTTTTGGTCAATTTTCAGATCAACGTGATGAAACATGGCTTAGAAACAATGATCCTCACAGGAATAGTGCTATATAAATAATAATTATTGTATTATTATTAACAATAAAAAAGGAAGAAAAAATGCAACTATCTTTTTTATCACAACTTCAACAATTTACCTTGATGTATAATGAGTATCATTTGAATGACGTCATTATTTTGTGTTAAACTTTTACGGTCTTACATCAACCTGAAAGGGTTGTAAAGCAACATTGGTAGGGTTGCAAAGCAATATTGGGAGGGGTGCAAAGCAATATTGGGAGGGGTGTAAAGCAATATTGGGAGGGGTGCAAAGCAATATTGGGAGGGGTGTGGAGCAACATTGGGAGGGGTGTGAAGCAACACTGGTTGTCATCATTGTCAGAATCATCTGCCATTTTAATTTCACCATCCCCGCGTGCAGCGAACTGAAAAATTTAATCTGGTGATATGGCTATGCCTGCAGGCATACACGTCTGGGGTAGTAGTATCTCCGTGCTTGCAAGACTCATTACATTTTATCTGGACAGGCACTGAGTCTCATCATTGATTAATGTTGAATCGTAGTGATGTATTTACCTTGATATATAATGAGCAGTCTTACTTCAAACTGAAAGGGGTGTAAAGCAACATTGGCAGGGGTGTAAAGCAACATTGGAGGGGTGTAAAGCAACATTGGTAGGGGTGTAAAGCAACATTGGTAGGGGTGTAAGGTAACATTGGTAGGGGTGTAAAGCAAGATTGGTAGGGGTGTATTAAGCAAGATTGGAAGGGGTGGGAGGCAACATTGAGACATTGTTGGGGGTGTAGCGCAGGTTTGTGTCCTTTCCCAAGTGTGGGAGACACGGATTGAAGTAGCGCACCGTGAGATGAAACGTGCATGAGACGTGTCGGAATCATCTGCCGTGTTAATTTCACCATCCCCACGTGCGGCGAACTGGAAAATTGAAACTGGTGGGAAGGCTACGCCTGCAGGCATGCACGTCTGGGTTTGTACTATCTCTGTGCTTGCAAGACTCATTATGTTTTATGTGAACAGGCATCGAGTCTCATCATTGATTAATGTTGAATCGCAGTGCATAAACCGTCTGTGTAACGATGAAATATAATGCTGTATTTTTTCCTTTGCCTTTGAGTAAGAACGTTTTTCAATGTTTCAAGAAGAGCCTGAACAAAAGTCTGCTGGTCTTGTATTTACTTGAATAGGCACCAAGTCTCAACATTGATTAATGTTGAATCGTAGTGTATAAAACGTCTTTGCATAAGCCGCTGTAGTGCCACTATCCTTTTTCTTTTGTCCAAAAACATTTATGGTTGAATAATGGAAAAATAATTGCATTGGGTAGTTTGATCTGCCTGGCAAATCTCTTGCTTGTTTCCAGATGAGATTTACATATAACAATTAACATTTTCCTCTCATCTTTGATTAGTAATTAATGTACTAATGTTAGTTGCCCATTTGAGCAACCATAGGCAATGGATTAAATACAAACAGAAGAATTCAATGAAGCCAATATGAAGAAGATTTCCATGCTATTATATATCTTCCAAGTTTAGGAGAAGATGGTAACAGCTGGTTTGTCTGAGGATGCAAGGGCAATGGCAAGCGACGGGGATCCAAGAGCTATAAAAGATCCCCTTTCTAATACTCGGACAGATGTTTAAATTGAAGAGCAAGGATGCAGGAAATATTTTACCCCAGAACTATCCATCAACCGGGCCGAGATGACAAATTCTCATTTCTTTATAGCTTCAAAAGATAATTTGAATTGTTGCTTCCCTATTGAATACATTAGTATTTAATGGTTCTAAGGGAGTTATGTGTAAATGAAGAATATACATATCATTATTTGTATAGCTCAAATAGATAATTATCATGTGTTTATTCTCTATTGAATACATTTAATAGAAGGGATTTGCATGTCAATGAAGTACAGACATTTTATCATCATTATTTTCATTATACAAATATATAATTCTCATGTGTTTCTTCCCTATTGATAACATTAGTATTTATGTATGTAAAGCACTTAGAATCATATGTATTAAGCACTTTATAAATGTTATCCATTATTATTATTATTAACCCGCTCAGGACTAGTCCTGAAAATACTCTGGCAGGAGTCTATGGAGAATGCATGGTATACCAAGATCAGTCTGCCCTCAATACTCTGGCAGGAGTCTATGGAGAATGCATGGTATACCAAGATCAGTCTGTCCTCAATACTCTGGCAGGAGTCTATGGAGAATGCATGGTATACCAAGATCAGTCTGTCCTGAATACTCTGGCAGGAGTCTATGGAGAATGCATGGTATACCAAGATCAGTCTGCCCTCAATACTCTGGCAGGAGTCTATGGAGAATGCATGGTATACCAAGATCAGTCTGTCCTGAATACTCTGGCAGGAGTCTATGGAGAATGCATGGTATACCAAGATCAGTCTGCCCTCAATACTCTGGCAGGAGTCTATGGAGAATGCATGGTATACCAAGATCAGTCTGTCCTGAATACTCTGGCAGGAGTCTATGGAGAATGCATGGTATACCAAGATCAGTCTGTCCTGAATACTCTGGCAGGAGTCTATGGAGAATGCATGGTATACCAAGATCAGTCTGTCCTCAATACTCTGGCAGGAGTCTATGGAGAATGCATGGTATACCAAGATCAGTCTGTCCTGAATGGGTTAATAGAAGCGAGTTGCTTGTAAATGAAGTACATATGCATATTATCAACACGCCGCTCTCTGTGACGAAAGCTGGTCAAATGCCTCATAAATTGACATTTGAGCTGAATCGCTGTGATAGATTGTGAGCGTTCAATCAAAGAACAGACGTGGAGAAAAGGCATTATGAAAAGGCAATAATGCGCTGGAAAATCTGACTAACCAGAGAGATGAATTGGTCATGGTTTGGATGGAATTAAGAAAATCATACCATGGCTTAAAGGAGCTGGTGCATTATTTATTTACCTTGTTTGGACTGACAATATCAAAGAGGTTAATAAGAATTTATAATAATTATATAGTAATATGTTCAATATATAATGTTTCAATATGATAGTATGATACAATATTCTCCAATTTGATTTGTGCTCAACACAAATGTTATTAATTATAGACATAGTCGACAAGTTATAAAACCAAGGATAGAAACGTGTAGGTGTGGGTGTGGGTGTGTGTACATGCGTGTGTGTGTGTGTGTGCGCATGTTTGGATGAGTATGGAAGAATAGCGGAGGGAGACAACAAGAAGTGAGGGGAGAGAGGTGGGGAGAGAGATAAGGGGGGGGGGGGGGTAGAGGGGAGAGGAGAGAAAGGGGGGTGGGAGAAAGAGAAAAGAGAGTATAAGGAGAGAGAGAAAGGGTGAATAAATAAGGTTCGAGATAAAGAGTGAATAAGTAGGATTCAAATACAAGAGTGAAGAAGTAAGAATGTGCGACTGAAAGGAAATTGGAATTTTAAAAAAATGGGTTATAAAGTGTGTCTTGTTGAAGGGCAAATTAATTTCTTGGAGTGAAATTTTGGAGCAAGATTTGTAAGCTAATATCTGTGCATTGCTCTAGTTTTCATTTGTCCTTTCCGCCTTTTATGTATGTCTGGGCTTTGCAGCTTTTATCCCGTTGGTTCCTTGGTGTCTGCTCTGGAGCCTCGTCCTGTTTGATCAAATCCCTGTTTCTTTATTCCTTAGGGCCCGGTCACATATCACCAGAAAGCGTAAACGGATGCCCAACGAATATATAATTTGCGTATTCAAAATTATCCGGTGGTGAAAGTCGTCTCCATTGCTTCATGCACAAACACTCTGCCAGATAGAACAACGTACATCGCCTGACAAAGAACGGACAATGCACACGAACTGATCGAACAAATTACTCTCTGTCGGGCGTCCGTTAACGCTATCCGGTGATATGTGACCGGGTCTTTATCGACATCTGGGGCTCAATTCAGATTCCTGAACAACTTCTACATACGTCAAATGGACGGTTAAGGTGATCCATTAACTTTATAAGAAATTTCTATAAAGTGATATTGGAGATTTCATTTTCTTTTATTCTTTCTTACTCATTCAAAATAAGAAAATCCTGTAAAGATGACGTGTTCTGGGCACATTGGTGATATAAGAGGTAAAAAGTAAAGACTGCGTGTTATTATACTAGTTTAATTTGTTAAACATGCACGAGGTTGTAAACTATATTTTCATTTAACTTGTTTTCCATTGCCTTTACATGTTATTTTCACTGTAAAATGTATTTTGCATGTTGTTACAAGTGCATAAACCATAACAAAGATTGATGAAAATAGAGAAAATAGATCAATACAGAACATTCAGAATTTCCTTAACTCCCATTCACACGTGGTTTGAACGTATCAGCATGATGGTGATCATCCTCAACTGCATCACTCTGGGGATGTACCGCCCCTGCAACGACATCGAGTGCGACTCGCAGCGCTGCCTCATCCTCCAGGGCTTCGACCACTTCATCTTTGCCTTCTTCGCCATCGAGATGGTCTTTAAGGTCCTCGCCATGGGGATGAGGGGCAAGCAAGGGTACTTGGGCGAGACCTGGAACAGGCTCGACTGCTTCATCGTAGTCGCAGGGTGAGTGGTAGTAGTGGTGGCAGGTATGGTGTTAGTGGTGGTTGTGGTAGTGATGGTGGTGGTGGTGGTGGTAGTAGCGATAGTGATGGTGGTGAAGGTAGTTATGAATGATGTGGTGTTATAATTGATGGTAATTGTGGGGATGGTGGTGGTGGAGGTGGTTGGTGGTAGTGGTAGTGGTGTTGGTCATCATGGTCCTGGTCATCATGGTCCTGGCCATGAGGATGGGTGACAACTGGAACAGGCTTGACTGCTTCATCGTGGTCGCAGGATAAGTGACAGATGATGGTGATGAAAATTATTGCGTAAGGAATTATGTGGTTGGTGGTGGTCATGGTGGTGGTAGCGATGTTCGGTGTGGTGGTGGTTAGAGTGGGTGTGGTGATGATGGTAGTACTAGTGGTGGTGGTAGCAGTTGTAGTAGTGCTGCTGGTGGTGGTAATATCTTTTGTATTTGTGGTAGTAGTGTTGGTGGATGTGGTGATGGCGGCGGTAGAAGTAGTGGTGATGGCGGCGGTAGAAGTAGTGGTGATGGGAGTGATATTGGTGGTAGTAGTGATATTAGTGGAGTTGGTAAGGATGAATGTGTTATTGATGATGATGATGATGATGTTGTGCATGGTGGTGGTGACGGTAGTGATAATGAATGCAGTGTTATTGGTAATGGTGATGGTGACTGTAGTAGTGGTAGGAGTAGTGGTGATGGTGGTAGTGGTGTGGTGGAAGAGGAGGAGGAGGGTGGTGATGTTTTTATTGTTCTGTCTGTGTGTATGATGATGATGCTGTCTGCATATATGTCAGATGTACATGTATGTTGGGAGAAGTATGGTTATTGCATATTCAGTTTGTACAAGTCTGTTATGGTAGAATACATTCATTACTTGTGATTTATTTGCTGTGATTGTGTATATATTTTGAAGTGATTTTTGAAGACATAGCCATTTTTATAGTAGGGTAAATTGTGTGTGAATGTTTCATGGCAAATATATGCTTTCATTATTAAATGCTTAAATTAACATTTCGAAGTTCACAGCTCTTTATTTTCAAATTAATTTAAATGGCCTCAAAAATACCTTTGAAGTGATACTAGAAGCTAGAGTGTCGTCATGCTCCTAGAAAATGTACTTCTAAATATATAAAATACAGTAGGACAAGTATGGTGAAGAGAAGGCCAAATTATAAATCTTGTCTCATTTCAGAAATATTAATTAAGAAATTATCGTAATAGAATAAATTAAAATAATCATAAACTTGTAATATATGACATTTTCTTAATGATACATGTGGCTAATAACTTCATTTTGGGTTATGTTTTAAAAAATATTGTTGTGCTAATTAAAATATAATTATACTTAAAATATAGCAATAAAAATGTATTTGTTACATGTACTGTACTTGATTGATCATGTCATAGAAATAGCAATGTTCAGAAAAAAAGTAATGTTTATTTTGCTGGTGGTAAGTGGCTAAATAGATACCATAGTCCAATGCAGAGAGTTTCACAAAGCACAAAGTATAGTCCTAACCAAGTTTAATTTTAGTGCAATCACTATTTTACTACAATGTAAAATGCATAGCCTCCCACGATATGATATGCTCACATACAAATTTGCATTCATATCGGTCATGCCATTTCTCATTTATGATATCTTAATTAATGTCCATACCTCTTTTCAACTCTTTCCATTTTTTTGTATCCCTATCGTTTATTTGGGGATATTGGTTTATTAAAGGATCGCTGAATACGTGCTGGAGTAAGGATACACGCCCTTTTTATCACTGTCATTTTTCACTTGTCTTTAATCGTGTTTCGTGTCTCGTGAGTTGATGAGAATGCTAGACTGCCATTTTACAAATTGTCATTTTCTTTGGAATTTGAACTAATTTGTGTTTAAAACTATTAAGTCATCTGCATCCAAAATCTACTCTTACACATTATTTAATTTTAGCTAATTCTAATATCAAGTTCTCTGTCTGCACTCTATGTATCTATTTTTTTTGGTATAACTTTTTTCTTCTTCTTCTAACTCCTTAACTTTCTACAACACTGCTGTTTTTTCCTCACAATTTTCACAATTTGAGCTAAATGAAATCCTCAATTATTTAAATTCTACATCCAATATTGTTGAATTACTTGTTAGAATTATACTTGCTAGAATTATATTACTATTCATGAACATAGTTGAAACAGTTAACGTTCTGAAACAGTCATTTCTCATGACTGGCACTCTTTGTACTATTATTAACCTGTTCCCTACTAGATTTTGCAATCCCCATAGAGTATAAAAACAGAGCCCACCAGGTTTCTGTAGGCAATGTATTAAAATATATATAAGATTCTGCTAGGATCGAAAATGTAGGCCCTATATTGACTCGCATTTCACTACACAGGCATTATTATAGTAGATATAGTTTTCTGCAGTATTTTTGCATCAAAATATATATAAATGAGGATTTCATTTTGGTCACCAAACACTGCATTTGCTTTCTATCTTAATACATAATAGTGTTGCATGTACGTTATCATAATGTATACACTTCTCCCCTGATGCTTGTAAACCAGTTAAATACAGATTGTGATATTAATTATACCTAACTATAGTTTTGGCATAATTTGTATAATCTAAAATTATGTAATACCATCTGATAATGTATTGGTTTGTAAAAGGAAGTCTAACAATTCCATTTAATTTGGGCCAAAAGATAACAAGGTATTAAAAACAGAGATTTTTTGAAACTCATATTTGAATGTCCTCTTGTGGGCTACAAACCCCGAAAAGAGTATGAAACTCCTTATTGGTACCCCCTTAGGAATATCATAGCTCTAGTATGCTCCCCGGGGAGTGGAGATATTGCACAAGGTAATTGCGCGGGTTTGAACTGTACCTGATGACCAAGGGTAATGATATTGCTACAATGTTTAGATCCCTGTGTTAAAACACTATAAAATGCAAAGAACTATCCAATAAATACACGTAAGTTGCATTCCTTTTCAGTGCTATCCAACCTATAACCCTTTAGTCATTTATAGAGTATACATCCGTTTAGCTGATTCAACCTCCTCTCTCTCTCTCATCTAATCCTAAAAATTAGAGGGATGGGCGAATTAAAATCAATAAATTGACTAATTATTTAGCAATTATATATTAATTATATTTAAATTATGTATTAATTATATTTAAATTATGTATTAAATATATTGAAATTATGTACATTGTATCAATAACTGGCTATGCTTGCAAAATAGTCAGTAAAAATTCCATGGTAAACATATTTGATTTGGTTAGGATGAGAGCACAAAAAAAAAAAAAATGTGCTTTGGAGGATTTAACTTGTATCCCTTTCTTACAAAATCATAATAATTTCAATTTCTTAATAATTTACACCAAATTGGTTGTTGTGCCAGGCCACTAGACGCACATGTTTTCATGAACGACTCTTTTCACCTTAAAAATGAGAAGTTTTCTGATCCATTCTCTGATAATGTTACTAAGTACCTTTAATGGGCTATTCTGACTTTGCACAAATAAGATTTACCTATTCAAGACTGGTCCTAGGGCTTATGCGTCTATGGAGAATGCATGTTATATTAAATTCATTGGCCCGGATTCACAAAGGAGGTTTATTCAAACCATAGTTTATATCATGGTCTACATCTATGGAGTGCTGCTCGTATACAAGTAAAACAATTTCTAATTTCTAATGATATGACTGTTAGTGCTTGCTAACCAGCAAATTTCACCATCTGAGACGACAACAATTTATTTGGTGCATTTAGTAAATGTGTACCATCAACATTTTTAACAAGTAAGGAGTTTAAATTTTTTTCTCCATCAGTTTACAACTGGCACTCCATAGATGTAGACCATGGTTTAAACCATGGTTTACACAAACCTACATTGTGAATCCAGCCCATTTATTCTTGAGTGGGTTTAGTGCAATGCAGCTGGCATGGAGGGAACGAAAGCACCATTTCATCACTGTTTATGTCAATGCATGCATTTTGCATTATATCAGGAATTTGACTTAATTTAAGCAGAAGTTTTGGAATGCAGAGCATCTCTTCTTTATAGTGAGGCATATATTCTTTTCGCTGTATGCCAGTGCATGTTTCTAGGAGTAAGGAACAAATGAATGAAATGTACCATGCATTGCTAGTTTTCATTTAAATTTGGGGGAGGGTTTAGAAAGATATATCTTTTTGTCAAATATCATGTCAATGCATGGCATTTTGTACAAATAAGCAACATTTAGGAAATATATATGTTTGTATTTTAGGCTAGGATAGGGTTTTAAAACTAAAATAATGTCCCTTCCATATTTGAGGGAAAAATATAAATACAATTGTGTTTATTTGCTTAGAATTTAAGTGTAAAACTCACACCAACATATACAAGGCCCTTGTATTGGAACATTTCAATGTATCATTTCTATTTTAAATAATGTAATGTAATACATAGGTCCAATGAAACATATTGAATACAAATTGATCATTTACATGTAGTTTATTGACTGAATATTTTGTCGTAAGAAAGAGCATCTCTCTGTACTTTTGCATGCCGCCATCATCTTTGTCCATCATTTATATACGTCATATTTATATCACTTTCATGTATGGAAATAATGTATTTTATTTATCTATTATACTTCACAAAGTACAAAAAGTAGTAATGCTGATAGTTATACACACATTTGATGAAAGTAACAAAGGACAATTAAAAAACAAAATTTCTTAGATAGTATATTTTCCATAATTTTCATCTTAACTACCAGTCTAATATACTCAATAGTTGACCATTTGTCATAGTCTACTGCAGTTTAGAACAGAAAATTAAGTAGACTTTCTATGACAATATGATACTTGAAAATATTAAAATGTACATTATTCTAGTTGCTATGGTATATATATATGTTTTCTATATACTTACACTATTCAAACATGTTAAATCAGAAATATTAAACAAATTAGGCAATGTACAGGGGATCAAACAACTTAATTGTAAAAATATCATTGATATAAAAACAAACATTCTCTTTTGCACCAGTTGAAAATAAGCACACACCATACCAACCATGGACATTAGTTTATCTCCTGAAATATCTATTAGTGAAGAGCGATGCAATTCATGTAAAAGCTGTACTACACTAGGTGAAACTCCCATTAATGTAATCTTGTGTACCAGTAGGTTGCAAATTAATTACAAGCACACTATTTTATGGGAAAATGTTAATGAATAAAAGTCAGCCAGAGCATGACGCTAGCAAATAAATATTTAAAACAGCACAGCGTTGCACATCACTGCAATCAGTGGCGTAGCTACGGGGGGGCACGGGGGGGCACGGGGGGCCTGTGCCCCCCAATAATTTTGAAAAAACAATAGAAAACATAAGGGGCCATTTTTTGAGAAAAACAAAGAAATACATAAGGTGTGCCCCCCCCCCCCCCCCAATAATTGTGCGTGCCCTCCCAATCAGTCCGACCACGCTACGCCACTGACTGCAATATTGAGTCTTGACACATCACAATATCACCCCAATATTGATATGTTTGAAAATGATATTTTCTTTCATTGCTTTTCACAATATCAGCAAAGCACTTTTCTATCATTTCATTGCAAGCTAGTCTTTAATCCAGCCCCTCTTTTGAGAATGACATGAAGTCCTTTCTATTCAAGTGTATTCTTATTACCAGACACGGGGAAATAAAAGGGTCCTTTTTTAATGTGCAAACATTTTTTTCTTTTCTTCAGATAACCTAAATTTTGATAAATGATATGTTCGTTAATTTTGTATTCTTATGTTTTGTTTTGTTTGTCAATTGAAAAATATAATCATGATGATACATCTCTGCATTGGTGCTATTTTTATCTGTTATGATATATATTACCTTAACACCTGTTGTGTTAAGCTTGATCATTAAACTCAAATAATTCTGTGATTTATGCAATATGATAAACCATCAATGGTGCTTATAATGGATGAATTTAATTTGCAAATTATGTTAACTTAATATTTTCTTCCCTCTAGAAAAATGTTAAACATTGTAAGGAAAATATCTATATATTTTTTATTTATGCAAAACAAAGGAAACAATAAGGGACTTCATGTTTCTCATGTTGAGGGAATTTAAATTTTTAGTTAAAAGACAAAATATTTATTTTTGATATTGAATTAAATCACTTCTAAAGCTCAGTTTATTGCACAAATATCGTAAGCTGCCAATAACTGCCATTTGTCTAAGTTTATCTGTAAGCCTTTTGTTTTGCCACAAGTAGAAAATTGAAGTCTTTCTTTTCATGCTAACTTCACACAAAACAAATAATTTCTTTTTGTTGAAAAAAATGTGGACTGTGCTCTGAAAGTTACTTCCTCGATGTTGCACGAATTACTGTCTTAATTATCACAAATAATGTTCATTTGTGTAATTCATATGTTCATATTTGTCCATGTGTGATTGGTAAATATACCATTCATGTCATAGCTTACAATCCATATTTCAACTAATAAATAAATACATATTTAAACTTGTATAATCTAGATATTGCATGATGAACTTATGAATGTATACAAAATAGATTTATTTTCTTTACTTTAATGTTAGATTTAGTCACCATTGATGGTTTATTTTGCATATATGTTATGCAATTCTGCTTAATATCACTTATTAATCTGTGTAACATACATGTATACATGTATCTTAGATGCCAGAGGAAATATTTTACTTATTCCACTCAATTCTATATAAAATATGATCTCATATATTATGTTTTATTGATTGCTAAACCCATGTAGGACTGGTTCCGAAAATACTTGGGCTTAGGTCTATGGAAAATGCATGTTATAAATCAATCAGTCCTGAATGGGTTAAAATGTATTATTGATGGGAAAATGTGTATTTTCATTATGACCATACATTGATGCAAATGTAATTACACATTTTAGCAAATGTTTTGTTCTTCTATTTGGTCATTGGGTTCAGCAATTATGAATCCATTCTGTATTCAATTATTAAGCTAATGTAGGTTCATTTTGTGTTTAGAATATTGTGACGTTGAATTTTAGGATAACACACATAACATACTTGTTACTGGTATACGTACACAAATTGTCTCCATTCAAAATTTATGAGTGAACTATTCTGGCCTTATTCACTTTGATTTATTCATATGCAAATGAAATAAATATTCTATGTAGATCATAATCACACTTTAAATAAGACTTTTTTACATAATGGACATTTTGCCACAAAGATTGGTGTTTATTATGTTCTATTCCACAAATCTCTAGAAATTAGGAGGCTGAAGTTCTGTACATAATAACTAATAATAACACCTTTTACAAGTGAAAATAACAAGGTATGGCAATATACTGCACATCCAAATCTCATAACGTCTGAAGTTTTAAGTTAAGATCTTGCGTGCTAAAAAAAAAGAAAGGTTGTCAGAAATGTGAGAAAATAGAATATGATGCAGTTCATGATGTTCCGGAAAGTCGGTCATTATTATTGGCAAACTAGTGCCTTGAGCCACTAATCTCCCACAGGAAGTGTTGAAGAATAATAATAGACATTTAAAAGAAAAGGGTGACGGTCATATCCCATTACGATAACTGTCAGCTTCGGGATAAATGTCATTGAATATTCCTGCACACCTCAATCTCATTAATACCTTTTCAACGTTTTACTTCTTTTCTATTTAATTCCAAAACCATTACAAACAATAAAATATACCTTCTGGACAAAGTCATACGATATCTCCGCAACCCACAGCATCATTAATGCTTACTTAGATATATTTTTGTTTTCTATTTCTCCCAAATTATGCATTATTTTGTCTCTTGATGAAGATATATTCTTCAAATGTCAGATCGCTTTAGGTGTAGATGTCTCTGGAGAATTCAACATTCACACCCAAGTCTTAGTTTTGGGCTCAAGTTAATGTTTTCACCACAAAACATGCAGCCCCCATTTTCCCATGCTGGCTCAATTGTTAGGTGTCATGTATTCCAGAATATTAATCCGTTCAAGACGGATTGATTTTGCTATAACATGTATTTTCCATAGACCCTAGCCCAAATATTTTCGGGACCAGTCCTGAATGGGTTAACTTGTTTGTTGCCTACACAAATATCTCAATGTTCATACAAAAAACTTGCAAATTGTGTGATCTATAGTAGGTAGTTTCAGTGTTTTTGAACATTACAAAATGACTTTTATTCAAACTTTTTTCTTTCTAAATAATCTTTATCTACAGATATATTGCTTCGACAAAGAATTATAATTATACTTTTTTTTTTAAGATGAAGAATTCAAACTTTGTGTTTTTTTCTAAGTCATACAGATGTGTAGACAATTTCAACATGTGTTAAGATATTACAGTGATTCACTTTCCAGATTAAAAAAATATATATGAATAAAACACTGAATGCTAATGAGTCTTATAATACCAGTTAAAGGTTGAACATATATGTTCAACAATAACATCTAATAATGTACATCATTCTCTTCTAATTAAACATAAAAGCATGAAAAAAAGCATGCAGAAATTACTCTCATGCATGCATTAAATTATTGCTTTAACCTGTTAAGGAATAGTCTCTAAATTACTTGTGCCTGTTTCAATGGAGAAAGCATATATGTTATCAAACTTAAATATTTTGGACATGCTAAAATGTTTTACTAACTCCAATGTGGAATCTTTGTAGTGAAGTATGGGTGTTTATTAATAAGTGTGCATGAGTTTATTGAAGTAAAAGAAAGGCAAATTCTGAGACCATTTTTTGTTGTTGCGAGAATGCTTTTAAATCTGAAGGTTGTGCACAGTCCATTTCAAGTTTGGTTAATAGTTCACTTTAACTTGTTTTCTAAAATCCTGTCATTATAACCATTGTTATGCTCAACAATATAATGAATGCAGCGCACGAAACGTCGTGATCTTTTAGATTCCTTGTTGACCATACATTGCGAGACAAACGAATATCACTAGCGATATTATTTTCGATAATATAATGTAACATAATAATCTGTAGAACTAATTATCTTTTTGTAACATAAAATAACACATGTATCTAACCTATTTTTTGTAAATTACTTATCACCAGTCACCATCATATTTGATCCTTTTTATGAAAGGAATAATTAATATTACTGCTAACCTATGTACAGTATCTAGCATACTAACACGAGTATTGATGTAGAAAAAATTACAGTATTTTGTTATGAAATATATTGTCTATGACACTGTCTTGGAAAGAATTCAGACACTTAAAAATATATTTTTGTCAATATTGTTTGTGATCTTATTAATAACTCATGATTATTGTCAGAAAGACTTCAGGCCTCCTGGGGAAAATATAATGCTATTTTGTTGTGGGGTCTACTTTTTAGGTCCGACAAAGTATGCCATATCCGCTTCAGAATTAAATCCTTTGGGAAAATAGGAGGCTCTTGTGTTATTTCCAGGAGTTATATTTGGCTTTTCTAGGGCTATATATATGGGAAAACTTGATATAGTATAATCCTTTGATTCTTAATGATCGGGGTGGGGGGGGGGGTTTTGTTTTTTTTGGCATTTATGGGCCTTAATTTCCCAAAGCCCCATTGTATTATTTGTATTCTAGGGGCTATTTTATCATTTATGGGGCTCTTTTTGAAATAAAGGAGACTAAATTGCTTGGAGCCCCCATTCAAATGCAAAATACATCAAGCCACCATGTATTTATACAACTGGCTTTCACAGCGTAGTGATATCTTTGTTAGATGTGTAGATATTGTGCTGTATGAGAGAATTGTCAAATAATTGAATTGTATTCCAAAAAAAAGGCCTAGCAATATTTTGTTTCAAGCAAGCATATATGATTTTTTCTGGACCCGTTCTAAATGTGGTAAATATTTCAAAATGAAGAGGAAGGCTAGAATGAGAGTGATATGTGATACACCGCCAACAGACAAACAAGTACAGTCAAACCTGTCTTAGTGGCCACCTGTCTATAGCAGCCAACCTGCTTATATTTGCCACCAAAAGTGATCCCTTGCAGACAGAAATGGTCTTATAGAACCTGTCTATAGAGGTCACCTGTCTACAGTGGCGAATTCTCTTGTTTCCCTTGGGTGGTCACTATGCACAAGTTTGACTGTATTACATCTTTATTTTTGTTTGATATTTAGGTGATAGGTCTGACATTTATCAGAATGTATTCTTGCATATGCATATATTAATATTTATGTTTTTTCCCTTTTGTTACCATGGCAACCCCAGTGTGTTGGAGTACAGCTTGAATCTTGAGAACGTGAGTCTGTCGGCCATCAGGACGATACGAGTGCTCAGGCCACTCAGGGCCATCAACAGAATACCAAGTGAGTCCTACACCTTTCAACCAGTAGCCCATTTCATAAAACACTTGCAATTATTGTAACTATTCGGTCAACAGCCAATCAGCATGGAGCATTACAGCTGTTGTCATGGTAGTTACAATAATTGGACACTTACAACAACTGCAACAGTTTTATGAAATGGGCTATGTCTTTATTGTTAACTTGGTCTGACTAGATTTGACCTTCTGTTCTTTCATAAAACCATACTCTATATAACTTTCATGTAAAATAAAACATCTTTGCATTGACAGGTGTCAAACATCTGTGGGTGTTTCAAAAAGATTTAAGTTGAACTTAAATTTCAGTCAGAGCTCGCATTAGTTGGTACTGCTATTGTAACAGTGTGCCACAGCCCTAAGGCAAAGAGTCGATATGAAGGGTTTATTATATGCAAAACTGATACCAAAGGAGATTTTTATCGATTCAAGATAATTGTGAATAAACCTGATGAAAATAAAAATATAAATTGTAGTTTTAATTGTATCTTCAAAACTTCATCTTGATACAAAATCAGTAAGGTATCACTTAAAGAAACATATTTTGTATTATATAATGGAAGCTTTATCTCCAAAATGACAACAAATTGTTTCACCGGTTTTAAAAAATATGAAATCTTCAATTCTACTTCTAGCGGTAACTCTAGAGAACTGATGGGTTATCATGTGCAGTTCATGTCAGTTGATGGGTATGGTATTTACAAATGAAAGTTTTTAAAAAAAGGATAAAAAGAGTAGAGTCAGTAATGTGAGTGCAGAGTGAGCATGAATGTGGATGGCAGGTGCACAGAGATCAGGACCGGAAGCCAGGGGAGATTTAACGCGTCTCTTTGTCAAATACCATTCAATCCCAAGACCGTCATGAACAGTGAAAGGATGGAATGAGGGGGGCGGGGAGGGGAGCTGGGGTGGATGGGTTAGCAGGGGGAGATTTAACACGTCCTTTCATATAAAATACCATTCAATCACTAGAGCTTCATGAAGAGTGAAAGGATGGAATTAGGGGGGGGGGGGGGGGGGGGACAGGGGCGGGAGGCAGCAGCAGCAGATCTTAAACAATTCAAACCCCAGACCATCATGAAAAATGAAAGGGGTAAGACATGGATGGGGTGGGTTGGGTGAGAAAGAGATTTTACACATCCCTGGAGCTAGAGAGATTTAACATGTCTGTTCATCAAATATACATTTCTCAGACCATAAATATGAAAGGGGATGGAATGGAGAGAGGGTGGTGTAGGGGGAAGCAGAGAGACATTTAAAACGCCCCTTCATCAGAAACCATATAATCCCTGGATCATCATGAACAATGCAGGGGGATGAAATGGAGGGGTGGGGCAGATGGGGTAGCAGGGGGGATTTAACACATCCCTTTCTCACTACCTTAATCCCCAGACCATCATGAACAATGAAGGGAGGATGGAATGGAAGGGAGGCAGTATGGGGTAGCAGAGAGAGATTTAACATGATGATCCTTCATCAAATACCATTCAATCCCCGACCATCATGAAAATTAAAGGGTTATGGTATGGATGGGGCTGGGGTAAGAAATTGTGAAATGAAAGGGGCAGGAGAGAGAGATTTGATGTTCATGGTCAAATACCAATCAATCGTCAGATCCTCATTAAGGGGGGGGGAGGGGGGTAGAGGGGAGGGATGATAGATCTGATAGCTGGATAGATTTATCTTGTTCGTTCATCACATATTATATCCACAGACCATCATTAGATATGAAAGGAGATTGAATGGGAGGGGGGGGGCATAGGGGGAGCAGAGAGAGATTTAAAATGATCCTTTTAAAATACTAAATCTTCATGTCTTCCCTAAAGGATTATAGAGGAAAGAATTTGGTGGGGGTTGGGATTGATTGGATATCTGACAAGGATGTAACATGTCTGTTCATCAAAAACAAATAAATCTTCAGATCCTTGTAGTTTGAGTGTTTTGTTGTTGCTTGTTTATGTTTGTTTAAGAAATCTTGACAATATCGAACTCACATGAAAAGGCAGTGAAAGAAGGTGAAATTGAATCATTTGTTAGATAACCTAAGATTCAGTTGGTGATGTTTGGTGTCAATACCCTATCATTTCCCTGATGTTGTTTCATTTCACATAATGATAAGAAAGGGGGAGGGGGAGAGTCGGAGAGTCGTTTGAATCTGTTTTGCTATTGCATGTTTGTTTACACAAACATGATGGTATCAAACTTGCATAAAAGGAGAGTAAACGAAGAGGGAAATTAAATGGTGTGGTAACTAACCTAGCTAGGGTACAGTTGTTGTTAACCTGAAGTGTATCATTGTGAGTGTGACGTAGTGAAGGGGACCTAATGAGATGGAGACACCTGCTATCAATAGCATCTCGGTAACGATTATATTGATAAATTTGCATGATTGGCTATTTTTGGTTTCACTCAGAGCTGCAAGGTATTCGTTTGCAAACGATTTTTCTAAATTTTCACAGATTTTTCTAAATGTAGAAAGAAAAAAAAGAAAAAATAATAATCAACAAAATGTGTCTTTGCTATGCTGGTGTCTTGTGGGGTGCGATCGATCGATCAACACAGTACTTTAGAAGGCTATTTTCACACGCTGATAAATGATGTTGATGAATTATGTTAAGAAAATCATCATTGAGATATATTTGCGTATAACAATATATCAATTTTGACAGTGATTTCAACAGAGTAGATAACATATTGTTCCTGTAGATAACTGAAGATATATTAATACAGTATAGCAAAACATATCTTTCTTGGTCTCATTTTGGTCTCATATGGGGCTGCAGCAGAGTAGTTTGAGAGAATACCATACGAATGATTAGAAATGTTACTATCCTGGGTAATATAACATTAATCACTTGCTATTTTGGTCAAACCAGTAACTGCAACAGAGTAGTTAACACTTAAAATGCACATTAATTTTTTTCTAAATAACAGGAACAAAAATAAGAACATATTAAACATAAGTTGCATCTGTAGCTATTTTGGTCTCATGGGGGGGCTGCTCGGGAGTAGTTTGAGAGAATGAATATTGTAAAAATTATTAGCAGTAAGACATTTAATTCTCCAGGGTATTAACAATATGTGAATTAAACAAAATATATATTTTGGTTTCACATTAGCTTTGACAGAGAAGTTCACAGACTAAAAGAGTGTTTTTTCTTTAAAATAAATATGGAAGAATGTAACAGTATATTAAACATTTGCACCATTTGTTATTTTTGGTCTCATGTAGGGCTCAGCATATTTGTTTTAGAGGATAGTTATTTCTTTTAGTAATATAAGCATTGAGAAATGATACACTCCAGGGTAGCAATATATCAAATACCATTTCCATCTTTAGTTTTGGATGCCTGCTGAGCTGAGCGGCTGTGAAAGCGTGAAGAAATTGTAACAATATATCAAGCATTTGCACCTTTCGTTATTTTTTATTTTATGCAGGGGCTTAGCACACTTGTTTTAGAGGATAAATATTTGTAGAAATATAACTCTAAGAAATGATACAATCCTGGGTAACAATATATAAAATATTATCTCCATCTTTTTTTTTGTTGCACGATGAGCTGAGCTGAGCTGCAAGAGCGTGAAGAAAATGTAACAATATATATCAAACATTTGCATCTTTGGCTATTTTTGGTTCCTACGCGGGGCTGCGGCGGAGTAGTTTGTTAGTCGTACCAATTAGGCCGTCGTCCACACGGCACGTAGGTGTGTGGGGGAGAGCAAGAGGCTATTGACGTAAGTGTGCCAAGTAGTGACATCACAGGTTGCTGGGGATAAAGATTCATCTCCGCTTAACACTTTAAATGATGATGCAAAATACTGCTGAAAACTGTTTATCTACTAAAATATCGCCTGCGTAATCAAATGAGAGTCAATTTGGCACCTAAATTATCGCTAAACTCTTTAAGTACTGATAAATGTATGGACATTTAGTACGATTTGCACTGTGAACACTGTCATGTGTTACAAGTGCTAATTTGTTGATCAATTAGGGGGTAAACATATATCGTAGTTGGAAGGCAATTTGTTTTTCCGTCTTATAGTGACATCACAGGTTGCCTGGGGCCAAACATGATTCAGCACTTAACCCCTTGACTATGGGGACCGGGTGGGTTGTGTACAAAGTCTATGGGGTTTTCACAAATTCGAAAGGAGCAGGTTAAAAGGTACCACCACCCAAAAATAATATTCTTATAAATGAAAGGTAACATCTTTAGTACATTCTATCAACAAGTTCTCAAAAATATGTTTCCAAAAAAATATATATAATTGGAAAACACATCACCATTCTAAAGCATGTGTTCATAGATCTGCATGTATGAAGATTATTTTGTCCAGAGCGAACGAATCGTCCGGGATTCTATTGTCTCCAAACGTACGCGTGAATAACATTGACGCACTCGCAAATGTTTGGCCTGTACGGAACCAGGAAATAATAGTGGTTCCGCAAGTGGCGGTAGTTTATTGCTTTGTTTATGAATTTACACAACCCTTTGCAAAATGTTGGGTATCTATTTGATATCACAAAATGGTACTAAATCATATAATTATGTGTTGTTATTTGCCTGGTGGTCCCCTTTAACTCTTTAAATACTGACAAATGTATGGACATGCACAATGTATGTGTAGAGAGTATTCACACATAGTTCTAAATAAAAGGGGTAATGTTTGTTTTACCTCGTGAACTAAAAATTGATTTTAAACTTTAGTGTGATGAAATAGTTCGGCTGGCAAGAAAAGAATTAATTGCAAAGTAAACATGCATCATCTCTGAGTGGCTATTTCTCTCTCCTACGTATTTAGTACATGGCATGTGGCGTGTAGGACATTCAGAGTCAAAACTATCTAACTCGCACTAATTTCATCATAACTTTTGCAGAGTAAACATGTGTTGTACCTTTCAAAATAAAAATAGATTTAAAAAAAAGATTTATTGTGATGAAATAGTTCGGCTGGCAAGAAAAGAGTTAATTGCAAAGTAAACATGCATCATCTCTGAGTGGCTATTTCTCTTTCCTACCTATTAAGTGCATGGCAGGTGGCGTGCAGGACATTCAGAGTCAAAACTATCTAACTAGCACTAATTTCATCATAACTTTTGCAGAGTAAACATATGTTGGACCTTTCAAAATAAAAATAGATTTCAAACTTGATTGTGGTAAAATAGTTTGGCAAGAAAAGAGTTAATTGGGAAGTAAACATGTATCATCACTGAATGGCTATTTCTCTTTCCTACCCTACCAAATTAAGCACATGGCAGGTGGTGTGCAGGACATTCAGATGCACAATTATCTAACTCGCACTAATTTCATCATCTTTTTTACGGAGTAAACATGTGTCGTACGTACATGGAAAAAGAATTTCTGGAGTATTCCTCTTATAATATATACTGCAGGGCAGGTGGTTGTTGACTCCAGTTTGTTATCTATTTTCTGCAGTAAATGGGCGATTCATCACTGTTTACCCGTGGCAGATCTTAAAAACGTGCAGAAATCGGATGTTGTTATTCCCTGTATTTTTAACCTGTTCCCTACTAGATTTTGTCTTTTTAACCTGTTCCCTACTAGATTTTGTCTTTTTAACATGTTCCCTACTATATTTTGATATCCCCATAGAGTTAAAACAGTGTGAATTGAAAAGGATTAACACATCCTGAAGATCTGGAAAAGGTCAGGGATGAATATTATTCATTGCTGGTATTTGAACAGCACAAATCCATGGCCAAACATGCATGCTATTAAAGGGATATAGTAACTTTGTTGACATGTGCAAAAAGTGATGAAGGGTTGATAAAATGTATATTTCTGTAATCTGATATGTCCTAAGAGTGATGTGTGAAAAAACCATGGTAAATTAATATTATATGACCAAGTAATTAAAAAATATTAATTGTGATATTCACTAACTCATTGCACTAACTTTGAATACAGTTGAAATACTCCCATGAAGACTTCTAAATCCAAACACTTCCGTTACTATTTAATGAAAGAGAAAATTGGAAAACCAAAACCGGTTCCATGTTTCTATTGGTAATATGAATACATTGAGGTATGGGAGAATCGCTAGAGTTCTAAGTAATTTTGTGGATTTTAACAATGTATTAAACTAGATCCCTTTAAATATTAGAAGTGATGCAGTGAAAATTTGTGAATTAAATGGAATAAAAGTTCTGGATATCTGAAAGGTCACGGTGTTTGAAAGGAACAAATCTGGTTCCAATAATGCATGCATAAAGTGTTAAAGGGATCTAGTAACTTTCTTGACATGTGCAAAAAGTGATGAATAGTTGATGCAATGTATATTGTTGTTATCTCATATCTCCACAGGGTATTGTGTGAAAATTTCAAGTCAAATGGACATTGTATGGCCAAGTAATGAGGGAAAATGTAAAGTGATATTCAGTAACTCACTGCACTCACTTTGTACACGGAAGAAAAACTCGCCCGGAGTTTTTCTTATCTGAATACTTCAATCATACATATCTTTGTAACGAAAGGGAAATTTGAAAAACCAAAACCTGTCCCATGATTTTATTGTTAATACGAATACAACAAGGTATAAGGGAACCGCTAGAATTAAAATTTGATTTTGAGGATTTGGTCAATGTTACTACTAAGTCCCTTTAATAGAAGCGATACAGTGAACAATGTGTGAATTCAAATGGAATAAAAGTTCTGAAGATATGAAACAAAATTGTGAATTAATATTATTTATGACTAGTATTTTACCAGAGTGAATCCAGTTCCAAACATTCACACAAAAAGTCTTAATAGAAGTGATATAGTAAAACAAAATGTGTGTATTAAATAGAATTAAAGTTATGAAGATCTAATCAAAGGAAGTGAATTAATATTATCTATGACTACTATATTAGTATTTGAGCAGAACAGATCCAGTTCCAAACAAGAATGCATACAGTGATAAAAAGAAGTGATACAGTAATAAATTGTGTGTATTAAAAGGAATAAAAGTTACTTCTAGAAATCTGAAAGGTCATGGCTGAATATATATTATTCATGACTTGCGTTAAGTGTTGGAAGTGATGCAGCTTCATGATTGAAAGCTGTACAAAAACAAAATTGTACATTGAAGCAGAGCTGGGGAAAGTAGTATCGGTATTGGTTTGAAATTATGTCGGCGTGACATTTCAAATTAGAAATTCGACACTTTCCAATCTAGTAGCATGCTAGTATATTGCCCTTTTTTATCAGGTAGCCTAGGCAACAGTTAGTTCTCCCTCTTACATTGTAAGTTGAATTTATACCATTTCTGGGACCATTCAGAAATCAACTAACTTTTTATGTGAAGATTTTTTTTTACCTGACTCCATCTCGCATATCACAAATAAATTTAAAGTCAATATAGGGCCTAAATTTTTGATCCTAGCAGAATCTTTGATTCTAGCAGAATCTTCTTTAGAGGCTAAATGACAAGGATACATACATAACATATATAGATGTAATACGAATACATGCATACAGCTGAGAAAGGGGGCAGAGACATTGAACAATAAAGAGGCTGTGAGTGGCAAATCAAACCTGCCGATTGGAGGGAATACACACAAAGAAGATGTTATTTAACATGGGACAAGGCAGTGGGAGTGTAGAGAAAGTGTGAATAAGAATTAGGAGGCATGATGAAAGCAAATAAATTTAATGAAATTGGAAAGATCATGGGTGAATATCTACCAATTCACCCTTTTGGAGATAATGATGCATCTGTTTTGCAATATGCATGAACATGAATAAAGCATTAGAATCCATGTGTACAAGTATGCATACAGTGTCAGATAATGCAGAGTCAAGCAACCCAGTACTTGAATAAAGTAACAAATTGGAGCAAAGCTGTAGGAAATAGGGGATTGAAACGAAGCTGTAGAGAGAAGTGGGAAGATGAGGCCTGTAAATGTTTCTGTGACATTTCAAACGAGTCATTTGACACCCTCACATCAAGTAGCATGCTAGTCCATTGCCTGTTATGCCATGTTGCCTAGGCAATGGTTGCTATCCCTTTCAAACTAAAGTTTGACAGTTAGACACATTCTGAAATGCACCGTCTTCTTCCTTGTTTATAGCAACTTGCTGATTATTCTATAACTTTGATTTGGTTGTGATGGTTTTTTTTTGTGCATGATGCCAGGTACATGCATACAGTATGTAAGATGGAAAGTTTGAAATAACATTCACATATCTCTGCAATGTAGTTCAGATTCTTGAATTGGACATAATCATTCTGGCTCACTACAATGTAGTTATGTTAAGATCAAAGGACACGTTCACACCATAGACCTCAAACCGACCTGTTCATCTCCATGCATGACAATCTTTATCTTCAAAACCCTTCATTGTGAACATGGGTGTATATAAAGCTAATTAGTTTTAACTGGATGGGGTGGGGAAGAGAAAAAGGTCAGCCTCCAAGAAAACAAATCTACCCAAATGATTGCAAGGTGTTGCATTCAGCAGTGTTGACAGCTCAATAGATAGCGTGGACAGCCCTCTGGCATACTCCCCTTGACCGTTAGCTCTGAAGGGATGAGATGGCTTGACCACATGTGACCTGTAGAAAGGTGTTTCTGATTACTGGTCATCCGGTGGCAATGGTGTAATGAGCAAAAACTAATTTGGGAGAGGGGGCTGTGAGAGAGTTAATGTCTTAGCTGTGCTGGGGTCTTTGGAGGGAGATACCCCCATCCTATAGAAGTCTTGACTTAAACAAGTGTTATTGAAAAACGGTTGCTTTAGTATTAAAAGTGATAAAACGCAAGAACTTTCCAAATAAGTCATTTTGTACAAATGTTGTTTTGTCTGTGTCTAGGTTTACATATCCTGATGATAAAACACACCCTGCCCATGCTGAGTAACGTTCTGATGCTCTGCCTCTTCTTTTTCTTCATCAGTCGATATAACAAATTTACAAATTACAAAGTAATTTTTTTTTACATTTTACCATGTTTTATATTGGTGTTTGTGTTAAAGGTTTACGTATCCTGGTGATGTTATTGCTTGACACGCTCTTTGTCTTACCAAATAATTTAGACATTTCATGATGAAATATGTAATATTAATAATAAAATGTCTTGATAACAACATTAATTACAATGAAATTACAAATTTAAACATTTACAATTTTAATTTTTGTTTATTTGCTTATGTCTCGGCTTACGCATCCTGGTGATGTTATTACCAGACACTTTCCCGGCACTGGGCAACGTCCTGCAAGATGATTCTTTTGCAAAGTAATGTTTTAAAAATGTAAACATGTTTTTTATTTGCATTTGTGTTCTAGGTTTACGTATCCTGGTGATGTTATTGCTAGACACCCTACCCATGCTGGGCAATGTCCTCATCTTGACTTCATCAAATAAATTAAAAATTTCATGGCGAAATCAAATTTGTAATATTAATGATAAAAATGTCTCTTTTAGAGCGTGTTTCAAACAGAAAAAAATCTTCAATCTGATTTGCATAATTGATTAATTAATAACATTAATTATAATGAAATTAGAAAATTAAAAATGTTAACATTTTTATTTTTGTTTGTGCCTAGGTTTACGTATCCTGGTGATGTTATTACTAGACACTCTACCCATGCTGGGTAACGTCCTCATGCTCTGCTTCTTCGTCTTCTTCATCTTCGGCATCATCGGTGTCCAGCTCTGGAAGGGGTTGCTAAGGAACCGCTGCTTCCTGGACCTGGGCAACGTCACTGTGGGAGATGGGTAAGTCATATTGTGCGTACGAGCACCTAGAATACATGGAGGTTGCGTGGCTAGAATACTCCCTAGGGAGGTGAGAAAGTGTAATCCAATTGCAGATTGGCTGTGCGTGTGAGTTTGTGATGTGTGTGTGTGATGACTGACGTAAATATAGCGTTGTAAAGCACTTAGAGATGATGACCACTCTGATAAGGTTAATCAAAATTATTATTATGACAATGAAAAGATCTAAAGAAGATGTTAACTGATTAATAAATTATACTCTCTGTTTACCTCTGACCAGTGGTGTAGCCTTGAAGGGAGGGGGAGAGGATGGGGGTGGTGGGGGGGGGGGGGGGCTCGTAGGTGTATGTCGATAAGTCGGGAAGTAATATTGTTGGTTGAGAAAGAGAAGGGCGTTAATGCAATTTTTGTACTTTTCATGTTTGAAAGCTATGTAGAAACCAGTAGATGCATATTTCCGAAGTTAAACATTATTTTAATTTTTGTTTAAATGACATAGAGGAGGCTCTGACCTGCAAGATAGCAAGATAGTATGTGTAATTCAATTTAACCAAAAATTGACATAATGCCGTTCTTACTCTCACTAAGAAATTTTGTGTACACACTGTCAAGGATCTAGAGAAGATGTGACCTGATTGATATCTCAGTGATTATTTCTGACTCGATACCTCAGTTACTATCAACTGTATGAGACAGCTTTTCATTGAATTTCCATATTACTTAAATATGGCAAGCCTCCACACTATAATTTTTTCTACTGGGCCGTTTGGGCAAGTAAAATCATAAATGTTCAAATTTTACTTGCCCAAACAGACAATTTACTTGCCTGCTTACTTCTAGATGAGATTTTTATGTAAGGATCTACATTCTATACTTGTAGTTGAAGATAAATTTAATTGGGCAAGCAAATTAAACCATTCATGAAATTTTACTTGCCCGACGACAATTTTTAGCTCATCCGGCCCGAAGGGCCCGATGAGCTTATGCCATGCCGTGGCGTCCGTCGTCCGTCCGTCCTTCCGTCCGTCCGTCCACAGTTTTCAAAATGCATCTTCTTCATTATTTTTCAACCGATTTTTATTCTGATTGTTTCATAAGATAGGGCTAGGAGGGGGATTTAAAACTTCTACACAGAATCGTGAAATTCATTATCTATGGTAAGTTATGCAAATTTATTCGAAATCACAAAAAAAAGCTGCTTCTCCTTCATTTCTCGACCGATTTTGATTTGGTTTGATTTATCTGGTAGAGCTAACTTTGGTACACTAAGCTTCTACACAGAATTTTGAAATTTTTCTCCATTCATTAATTATGGTAATTTTTAATTTTTTTATTTTTTTATTTATTTATTATTATTTATTTATTTATTATTATTTTTTTTTTCCCATGTCCCTTCCGGGGCGTCAAATTTATATTTTTTTCGCTCTAATTTTTTAAATTTGTTTTTATGTCCCTTCCAAATTTTTATTTTTTGACCAGTTGAAAAGTGTACCACATGAAATTTGCGATATTTGATGTTGCGAGATGGCGGATGAGCGCTACGTCATTGACGTTCTGGTTACTTACCCCGGGCAAGCAGCCATGTGCTAGTGTAGAGCCCTGAATATGGCATTGCTGCTTTTTTTTTCTAGGGAAGGGCTGGTACTAAGATATAACCGGAAATATAGGATTGTAAGGGTTAATGCCCAAGACTTTATAATGCAATCCTCTAAAGTTATTGTCTGGGTAGACCTAGCTCTGAAACATCACACCTTTCAAGCACAATAATGTGTGATACTATATACAGGATATAATTGCATTGCTTTATGTGACACTTTTTCTTTCCTTCAGCAAAAATTTATTTTTGGTTTGGTTCCATGTTTAGATGCATGGATGTTGAACTCATGACGTGTGAAACATACCAACATACATGTGACATGTGACAAGTCGTGATAACACTGGCCCCCCTCTATGAGGCCTTTGCAAGCCGTCTCTCCCCTCAGGCGAAATGTATTTCGGGTTCCCATTCAGTTTCAGTTTTAGATGAACTGTGAAATCTCATATCCAGGGATTGACATTAGTACTTACTTGCTCGAATGTTTTAGACAAGTAAAAAAGCGTTGTTATGTTTGGATGGGTGAACTTCTAACCTTGCTCATGTCTTGTGAAACATACCAACAAACATGTTACATCTGACAAGATGGGATAACACTCACCCGGTCTATGAGACCTTTGCAAGCCGTCTGTCCCCTCTGGCAAAATTTATTTTTGGTTCATGTTCAATTTTGCGTTAAGATGAAAGATGAACTGTCTTAACCTTCCTCATAAATGTGACCGGCTATAGCAAAACCCTGCACTTGTTGATAATTCATGTTTTGAAGAAATTGGCATTTGAAGTTCACATAATGTGTGAAAAGAACTTGTGATTGTAAAATTGAAACAATCATATCTTCGCCACTTATTGACCAATTTGTTTGAACAAAGCATGAAATGAAAGCTTGTGATAAGGCTTTCTAATGGTATAATAATCTACATTTTGATTATTACCGACAAGTGCAGGGTTTTGCTATAGCCGGTCACAAATGGTTACACATACCAGCATGCATGTTAAATTGTGCAAGACTACACAAAATTGATCTACAGATCAGTGATTTTTGCAACCCTTTTTTTTGTCTCTGCATGCGTGTGACATTTGCACTAGGATATTGCATTTGCGACCTTTTTTTGCCTCTGGCGATGTTATTTTTAGTTCAATCAGTTTTAGCTGAATTAGTCAGTCTAAGATGAACGTCGAAACCCTTCACATCATTGATACATCAAACTCTGTATGTCATCTTCCAGAGCTTAACCAGTTGCTTACCGGAACAGGGTGGGCTATGTACAAAGTATATGGGGATTTAAGAATCTTGAAGTGAACGGGTTAATCTTGATACTATATGAGGTCAAATTTTTTCTCTATCCTAGTAATGCAACCTCTCCTCTGCATTTTCAAGAATTTATTGGCTCTGTTTTGGTTAAGAATAGATTAGTTATGGTCAGATGAAGAACTCCTGAACCCTCCCACAACATCGATGAAGAAAATACTCCATGACATTTTCCAGAGCTTAATCATGATATTGTTTGAGGTTGCATTTTCCTCTAGCCTAGTAATATGCGACCTCTCCTCTACTTTCACAAAGATTTATTGGTTCAAATTTGGTTTTGAATTCATTAATTTTAGTCAGATGACAACAACTCCTGATCCCTCACACAACATCGATGAAGCCAACTCTCCATGACATTTTCCAGAGCTTAATCATGATACTATGTGAGATATCATTTTCCCCATGCCTAGTTATATGCGACCTCTCCTCTGCTTTTGCAAAGATTTATTGGTTCAAATTTGGTTTTGAATTAATTAATTCATAAAAATTAATCAGCTCCCAAATCATCCCACAACATTGACGAAGCAAACTCTCTTTGACATCTTCCAGACCTTAATCATTATACTGTGTGAGATGGCAGTTTCCACTAGCCTAGTAATTTGCCACCTCTCCTCCTCTTTTGTAAAAATGTATTGGTTTAGTTTATTTGTTTTAGTCCATGCATGACCTCTTGACTGTTGGGTGTGCCCATCATCCTTGTCCCAGCATATCCACACCAATCTGTTGAAAGAAAACACAGCACCTCCACAATTTCACCAAGCTCAAGCTAAAGTATTGTGTTACAAGATTATATCTGCTGTACAGATGGGTCAATGTTGTCAAATGTAAGTCATAGTATAGTAAACCCTGGCTCTTGACCCCTTGACTACGGGAACCAGGTGGGTTGTGTACAAAGTTTATGGGGATTTTAGAAACTCAAAGGGAATGGGTTAAACAGGTTTTTTTTGTCAAGGGCAGTAATGACAAGTAATGACAAAAATGTATTGGTTCAGTTTCGGTTGAGTCTATGCATGACCTCTTGTCTGTTTGATGTGTGCATCATCCTTGCCCCACATACCCACACCAATCTGTTAAAAGGAAAAGACCTCTACAATTTCACCAAGCTCCTTAGGCACGCACATCGTGTTACAAGATCATTTATCTCCTTTTCACATATCTGCTGTACAGATGGGTCAATGTTGTCAAAGGCAGTAATGAAAAAAATGTATTGGTTCAGTTTAAGTTCGGAGTTCATGCATGACCTCTTGTCTGTTTGATGTACGCATCATCCTTGCCACAACATACCCACACCAATCTGTTAAAAGGAAAAGACCTCACAATTTCAACAAGCTCCTTAGGCTAATCATCGTGTTACAAGATCATGTATCTCCTTTTCACCTAGTAGCACTAGAGACCTTCCCCTTTGGGGCAACATCTTGAAGTCGCTCATACATATAAAAGTAAAGTAGTCTCAGTTCTAACAAATAGCGCAAAGCAGAACGATGTTGATATCATACAAGATTGATCATTGATTGTGTATATTGCACTACAACCTTGTATACATCTTCTTGACCTAGAAATATGAGACCTCTTCTCGCTTTGGGCAAAATGATTCCCTTTCTCATAAATACATATATAAAATTAATTTGTCATAAAGTTTCTGTCCCTGCATGCAGGAGCTAAACACTAAATGAGGATTCCACCGAACGGTACAAAGCATCTTGAGGGACTCAATAGCATATTGTGTTACAAGATTCTGCATTTCATCTTGACCTGAATTTAGAAGTAACGCAAGACCTCTTTTCCCCTCTGGCCAAATATGGAAGATGCTCATATAATTCATGTAAAATGAATTTGCAGACAGTTTTCGTACATACCTAATCTGAACTTATTACCATTCCAACAAACTGTACAAAGCATCTTCAGGGCCTCAAAAGCATATCGTGTCACAAGATTCTTCATTTCATCTTGACCTACATGTAGTACAAACATGATGACCTCTTTCCCCCTCGGATGAAATCTGGAAGATGCTCATACATTTGAATTGCATTTTAAATGTAAAGAGTTTTGGTTCAAACCGTATCTGAACTTGTATACCAGTCCCACAAACCTGTGGTAAGCAAAGTATTGACTACATATAATTTGAGCATCTGGAAAATCAGGAAAAGGTTTCATGATTGGCGATATCAGATGCAGTTGCGCGCTGATATCGCCGCACTAAATGTACCCAGTCTCTTGACCCAGAAGCGCGTTACCTCTTTATGAATCCCCCTTGGGCAAATTGTTTCATTTGCGCATGACACAGGAGCTGACAGGCAAATTCAATTGTCGTGAAATGGATTGTCCATGCTTGAAGGCACACGTACAGCCATATCATGATTTATTGGATTACCCCAGGCGGTTTGATGTTGCAGCACTTCATGTTTCTGTCAGGGCTTATAAATGTGCTGGCAAAGAGAGTCCCCTTGACATGTTATCAGCACATAGTCAATTGTTTGCACGTAGAAAGGGGGTGGATTTTCTTTTCTTCTTTTGGTGGGGGGGGGGGGGGGGGGGGGGGGGGGCGGGCGGGGAAGTCAGGGATATAACAACCACTCGCCCATCCCCACTCAACTTTTATGTGATGATGTATTGCGATGCTGCCTTTAGTTACTTATGGCAATGAGTCATTGACAAGCTATCAACATCTAGTCATTGATGTGTACACAGGAGGGGGTTACCTTGACGTGTTATCAGTACACAGTCATAAATGCACACAGTGGTGTAACTACAGGGGTCACTAGGGCACTTGCTCCCCTCCCCCCCCCCCCCCCCAATAATTCCCCTCCAAACAAAAACAACAACAACATATAAGGGGAAAATCTGTGTAAAAATAAAGAAATAATTTGTGTGCCCCCCCCCCCAATCAGTCCGACCAGTCTGAAGAGGGGGAAGGGGCAGGGCAGTGGGGGTCTGGGATAGGAATGACTACTCCCCCTCTCCCCTCCAGTTTAGTTTACTTTGATGTTAC